>JABSTQ010000817.1:0-22861 GCA_013358835.2 Ixodes persulcatus
GTTATTTCGACTATTTTTAGTTCAAAGGAAAATATTTTGTATTTTTGTTTATTGAGGTAAAAAATGCCAAACATCGTCTCTTTGACAATCCGGTGACATCTTCAGAGCCTTGTAACTCATGAGTTATTATATTTGTCGCTTACCAAATACTATGCGGGTGTAGCCCTATACATGGGCTATCGACGGGCATAAGTTTAGTTTTTTTTTATTTTCACTGAATTTTTTATATAAAATTTGACATATCGTCGAAAATGAAATTAACCGATATTTTGAACCCACTTTATCGAAAAAGGACATTTTTTATTTCGTACAATTTTTTCTTATTGCTGCCGATCATATGAACTTTCAATTGGCTTGATGCGATCTCCCCCTTTTTTGTTGTATCGTCTCTAGAAGTGATCGAAATCGCTCCCACGTGACAAAGCGGTGACAACTTCAGAGACTTGTAACTCATGAGTTATTATATTTTGTCGCTTACCAATACTATGCGGGTGTAGCCCTATACATGGAATATCGACGGGCATAAGTTTAGTTTATTTTATTTTCACTGAATTTTTGATATAAAATTTGAAATATCGTCGAAAATGAAATTAACCGATATTTTGAACCCACTTAATCAAAAAAGGCCATTTTTTATTTCGTTAAATTTTTTTATTATTTCTGCCGATCATATTAACTTTCAATTGGCTTGATGCGATTTCCCCCTTTTTTTGTTGTATCTTCTCTAGAAGTGATCGAAATCGCTCCAACGTTCTCAGAACGGCCAAACGCAGTTTCCGCAGGTCGGCTTCGCTGCAAAGACTATGCTGCTTATTTGTGTGTTAAAATGCAGCGTGTAAATTTATTTTGATTGAGAACACTCCTGCTCGGTTACATATTGTATTTTCTTAATTTTTTAATGATGGCAACTTACATTCCTTAGTCTGATAGCGGTGCAGCGGATGTTCCATTATCCGATGTCTAAAGCCAGGCACAACGGGCGGAGAAAACGGAACGAGCTCTTCATGTAGCCAGACCGGGGTCATATATCTGTTTGTGCTATACACAGCTTGTAAGGCACGTACAGCACGCCCGGCCCTTCGAACTATAGGCCCATCTCCGTTACACCCAGGAAGCATCCGGCACGGGCGCCAATCCATGATGTGTCTTGTCACGTGCGGTCAAATAACCATGTAATTGCCCGTTCTTTATTGTCAGCGTGTATATCAAAAATATGTAATATCACATGCCCCTCTTTAAGAAGGAAAATTTGTTTTCAGAAACAAAGTGAGGAAAACGGACTGAGTTTACATCAAGCGAAGACAATTTTTTACAGAACACAAACACCAATTGGCGATAAAAAGTCACTTTTATTAATTAACGCTAATATATTTAGGATGCACTTGTAAACCAATATGTTGTTGTGCTTTAAACAGTCCAGTTCACGAGCAACGCAATATTGGAACTTTTTGACAACGGTATCGGCTTGCCTCTGCGGAGACGATCGAGCGCGGGGGCGAGCTGAACTTTGTACCGCAGCGGTAAGATGCAGCCGAGAAGTTCAACAGGGTGGTAAGTCGAGACGGACAGAACGAAAACTGGAGCCAAAGCGAGCGAGCGGTGAACTAGAGACGGTGGCCCTTCTGTTGGAACGAGTGCGTGCAGTTAAAATTAAAAGTGTTGGGTTTTGTTCCAGACTGATCAATATCTCAGATGTTAAGAAGCAACGATTCCCAAATTCACAGAAGACAGCAAAAGCAGTCACTTAACGTCTCTGTAGAATTTTAGTTTCGCCACTTTGTAGCACCGAGCTTAATGCAAAGATTGGATTGTATACAGCCTTCGGGAATATGGAAAAGCGATTTGACAATTTTATTTTAGGTGGCTACAATAGATTTGCTTTGGCTAGGCACACATTGCTTTGGTTTCGGAATAAGTAAACGTTTGTTCTACTTTCTCCTTCAATATAAAGCGCATTCGGCCAAGGCGGACTTGTCACCGCTGCATAAATAGCATCGGCGAATGTGTCTTTCTTATTGCCGGAGACTGTACATCACGTGCTGATGTCACCTTAGGTTCCTGGCCCGGCTCGCGAACTGTGCACCACACATGTGATCAGCGTAATCCTGTGCGAGCACCTACTGAGGCCCATTCTTCATTTTTTGTGCTTCCTGAATATATCGATTTCTTTCTCCGGTAAGTCGAAAAGCTGAACGCGTCTTGTTATTGCTTTAACTTTTTTTTAACGAAGTCCTTTGACGTCCGCATGAAGGAGCCGTCCTGCGAACGAAAATTGTGTACTGTGGCGAGGTGCCTCAAGCCTTACAACCTGTGTATAACACAAACAGATATATGACCCCGGCCTGGCTACATGAAGAGCTCGTTCAGTTTTCTCCGCCCTTTGTGCCCTTGCTTTAGACATCAGATAATGGTACATTCGCTGCACCGCTAACGATCGGACTAAGGAATGTCAGTTGCCGTCATTACAAAATTAAGAAAATACAATATGTAGCCAAGCACGAGTGTTCTCAATCGAAATGAATTTACCCGCTGCACTTGAACACACAAATAAGCAGTATAGCCTTTGCAGCGGAGCCGACCTGCGGAAACTGCGTTTCGTCGTTCTGAGAACGTGGGACCGATTTCGACCACTTCTAGAGAAGATACAACAGAAAAAGGGGCAAATCGCATCAGACCAATTGAAAGTTCATTAGATCGGCAGCTATAATAAAAAATATTGAACGAAATAAAAAATGGCCTTTTTTTATAAAGTGGATTCAAAATATCAGTTAATTTCATTTTCGACGATATTTCAAAATTTATATCAAAAATTCCGTAAAAATTAAATAAACTAAACTTATTCCCGTCGATAGCCCATGTATAGGGCTACGCACGCATAGTACTGTAAAACCCTCAATGTTCGTGAGCCCTTAATTTTCGCGAATATCGCGAATTGAAAAATTCGCGAAATTTAAGGGCACGCGAAAATTTCGGTCCTTAAGAGTTTCTATGCAGGCGTATGGAACTCGCGAAATTTAATGACCGCGATTATGTCCCCTGTGACCGATTCGCGAAATATAGGGGCAGCGAAAATAAAGGGTTTTACAGTATTTGGTAAGCGACAAATATACTAACTCATGAGCTACAAGGCTCTGAAGATGTCACCAGATTGTCACGTGGGAGCGATTTCGATCACTTCTAGAGAAGATACAACAAAGAAAAGGGGGAAATCGCATCAAGCCAATTGAAAGTTCATATGATCGGCAGCAATAATAAAAAAATTGAACGAAATAAAAAATGGCCTTTTTCGATAAAGTGGGTTCAAAATATCGGTTAATTTAATTTTCGACGATATTTCAATTTTTATATAAAAACTTCAGTGAAAATAAAATAAACTAATCTTATGCCCATCGATAGCCCATGTATAGGGCTACGCCCGCATAGTATTTGGTAAGCGACAAATATAAAAACTCATGAGTTACCTCTGAAGATGTCACCGGATTGTCAAAGAGACGATGTTTGGCATTTTTTACCTCAATAAACAAAAATACAAAAGTATTTTCCTTTGAACTAAAAGATAGTCGAAATAACATACAAAGTCACAAAATATTACTGTGAGTTTTGTGTGCTTTCCGTATTCATACCAGCGTACAGAACTGGGTAGAAAAATCACGGAGTAAAAAACAGATTTTTCACCCTGCTCCACTAAAAATTTTTTGTGAAGCGAAATATTTTTAAAAAAATTTTTAAAAAGCGGTTTTGTTCTTTCCAGAAATGGGGCAATTACAAATATTAAAAAAAAAAATAGAAAGACCCACCCTGACAAGCGTGTTCGATTTCAAATGAAACCACACTACTAGAACAAAGAGTTTGCGGTATTTGCGAGACCAAATGTACGCACTATCGAACATATATAAGCTGAAATGGTTATGCATGCTTCTTTCGTGCACCTGGCAGCTTTTGAGAGAGCTGCGGTTGGATATGGGAATCGAATGCGAAGTTAAGGTCCCACACTTGGGACTTTTTGGCAAGGCGAGAGATAAGAAAGATTGTGGGGACCTCAAACGGAGAAGAAGGCCGGGTCGGGTGTTTTGAGCTCGTATTGGCCGGGGTGGTGCTATTCACAGGGTGGGAAAAAAGATCATGAAACGAACCTAATCATTTAAATATATTTTATTTAAACAAGATTTATTTCAGGTAAATCAGAATAATTTGATTTAAACAACTACACCCATAAAATAATGCTGTTTAATCACTAGATGTATTTTCAAACATAGAAGGTTGAGTGTTCAATTTGTCCAATCACTGAAAACAATAAGAAATAATTAGTGTAAATCTAAAGTACACTTTAACTAACGACCTTTTTGTTGAGTAAACCTCGCTATAGTGGGAAAAAACGGCTTGGCAGTTTGGGTTAGTAAAAAATCATTATTTGCTTTCTCTCTTGCGTTCTGATTTTTTCGCCATTGCCATTATTCTTATAGTATTAGTTTCTTTCGCTTTGTTATTTTCTAGCAATAGGACGTTACGTAACTGCGAATGGTAGAAAGAAAGCTCAACGTTCCGATTTGCTCAGAAGGCCACTGCTTTGTGCTCGTGTTCAAAGTTTATGATCATGAATCCGTGATTTAAACGCAAAACAAAACAAAATGTTGGTGAATTCCCCGCTATATTTAGCGGGGAATATTTCCCCGCTAAATTTAGCTAGAAAATTTTCTTCACTTTATTTAGAGAGAAATTTAGCGAACATTTCCCGCAAAATGGGAGGGGAGCAGGAGAGGAGGAGGGGAGGGTACGGAGGGGGAGGAGGGACGTACCCTCCCCTCCTTATCCTTAAGACCTGCACTCTAATTCGGCATTACATAGAATTGTAAATTTCCCCGCTAAATTTAGCAGAAAAATGTTTCCGCCTAATTTAGCTGAAACATTTCTCTGCTAAATTTAGCGGAAAATTTCCCCGCTAAGTTTGGCGGAAAAATTTTCCCGCTAAGTTTAGCGGAAAAATTTCTCCGCTGAATTTAGGGGAAAAAATTCCCCGCTAAATTTAGCGGAAAAGATTCCCCGCTAAACTTAGCAAAAACTTCCCCGCTAAATTTAGCGTAAAACTTTCCCCGCCAAATGTAGTGGAAATATTTTCCCGCTAAATATAGCGGAAAAATTTCCCCGCTAGGTTTAGCAGAAAAATTCCCCGCTAAATTTAGCGGAAAAAGTTCCCACTAGAACTAGGTCGAAACATTTTCCGCTAAGTTTAGCGGGAAATTTAGCGAAAATTTCCCCCTAAATTGGAGGAGAGGAGGAGAAGAGGGCACGGAGAGGGAGGAGGGGCATATCCTCCCCTCCGTACCCTCCCCTCGTCCTCCTCAAGAGCTGCGCTATAATAAGGTATTACAGAGAATTGTAAACGTTTTTCTTTTTTTTTTCTTTACGATTTAAAACGAAATCGCCTATATCCAAGTTGTCTTCCCTTCTTCGTGCCCTGTACACTCCAGAAACTTCCGGACTTTTATTGGAGCAATAGTTGTCCTCAACCACCCTTTATTTATGTGCAAACACACAATCAATATGTATTACCGGTATGAAGTTCGCGTTGAAGTTACATCAGTACAAACCCTGCTTTCTGCATCAAAAGCAGCGCCCACAAGATAGCATTTTGATATGATGGTGGAAAGGGATTTCTGTAGAAATTAAAGGTGCCCCGCGGAGTTTTTCGAGATCGTCTAAATATGGCGATAACTCATTCTGTGGTCTCTTAGCCTACTGGAAACCCCTATATTATGACGACACGCAGCCGATTTTCTTATTATAAATGCAATCAAATAGTGCAACACACCGAGGTCATTTCCGGCGATGGGAGGAACATGTTCCGAAACCAGAACCACTGTCAGCCAACAGCAACCGAAGGATCCTCGCGCCTCCGCCTGGTGGAACCCCGGAATGATATCTCGAATGCATGCGGCTCGTTGCCCATACAGCCCCGGACTACGATTCAACCCAGCGAGCGAGCGATAGAAAGCTTACGACCAAACATATCACTCCCACAACAAAAACAAAAAGAAACATGGTGCGTTCTTTTAAGAAGGTTTTTGAAGTATTATGTTCCCTCTCCGCGAAAATTTTAATTTTTTCGACTACACTTTTGCTTTTATCATCTACAAAAACATACACAATTTGTAATAACAGAGTTTGCAATCTCAACAAAATGTCGCGTTTTCATTGGTCACATGTCGTCCTGGCTGCCGGAACAATGCTCCCTCCATCGCCGGAGATGACCTCGGTGTGTTGCAATCTTTGTTTTACTATAATGGAAATCGGCCGCGCATTATTATGATTTATGCATTTTTAAGATACTTAGAGCCTGCAGAGTGAGTTATCGCCGTATTTAGGCGATCTCAGAAACCTCCTCAGGGCACCTTTAAGCACTTTGGACGAAAAAGCATAGCCGTGCACCGCTCACGTTGCACACTCCACGAGACATAAACGTCAGGGTACGTCCTCCGCTCTCACGACATTGCTCTTGAAAGTGGCAAGAAAGAAGCATAGCAAAAAGTCTTAGAATGATATAATAGTTCCCTTAGCAGATCGTATTTGCAATACGATCTTGATCTTAAATAGTTCTTAAACATCTATTCAAGTATTTTCACTGAGTCGATTCTGAGATCGTTCTTCTGTGGTGACAACTCAACCTAGACGCTCTAAGCGTCCTAACAAACCCGAAACCACAACCATGCGTAGCTTATTTCAAATCAAATGAGTTCATTTCCACCTTGTAAAAATACAGATGGAGGGGCTGTGGAAAAAAAAAGCTGCGGTTAGCAGCTTGACAAGCCTACAGTCCCTATATTAATGGCAACTACAGCACTACGGTGGGAAGAATGAACATGCGTAAAAAGGATAATGACAACGAAAACGCAAAAGTATATAGGCATACTTGTTAAAAGCGTGTTCAATGATCGCGACACGCCCTTTTTGGGAAGACGTTTCTTCCGAGTGAAGTGATCGACGAAGGGCGCCTGTCGGCGAGTTGCAAGCGATGGCTTCGCCCGTAGTGAAAAAGAGAAGTCTTGTCCGAATGTGTACCTATCAGACTCTCTTCAAAACAAGTTATAATAAAATCGTTCGGAATCAGCGCGTGTTGTAGGGCTTCCATTGGTCCACACAATGCAGTCCGTGAAAAAAAGAGCCCACAGGTTTTTCTATTGTCCTCAGATGAATAGGCAGTTTTGTAATATAGGACTTGGTCTATGTAGGAACTAACACATTTTAAACAATATAAGATCAAAAACGACCTATTAGGGCGCAGCTCTTAGGCGCCTGCTTCCGACTTGAGCGGCGTCGCCGTCGGCGTAACCGCGCGGTGCATTATGGGACGCGTGACATCACTGGTGACGTCATCGGCATCGTCTTCATCACTGATGACGTCATCGGAATCGTCACTGATAACGTCATCAGTGACGTCACTGATGACGTCGTCAGTGACGTCACTGATGAGTCATCGGCATCGTCACGTGACCTCACTGGGGTCACGTGACCCCGGTGACGTCATGTGACCCCCGTAAGGTCACGTGAACCTCGTGAGGCGACGGCAACGCCTCTCGGAGGGAGGGGTAGCACACAAGATGAGGAGGTGAGGAGGAGGGAGGAGGGGTATACCTTCCCCTCAGTACCCTTCCCTCCTCTTCAAGAGCTGCGCTCTAATTCGGCGTTACAGGGAGGCGTAAACGGCTTTCATTTTTTTCTAAAATGACTTCATTGCTCCTTTAAAGGGACCTGACCGGGTGTTTATGCGCCCTGGCTTTTATCTGCACATGACATATGAGAGCCCCACTACCCAAAAAACAATTCGTGGCTCGAAATTCGTTTTTTTTTTTTCCGCCCGAAAACCGCCGAACTGGCCGTTTTGAGTCGCGCTCACTCTCTTTTTCGTGGTCACGAGCCGTTTTCTATGGTTTAGGATGAGTCGAATCAAACGGAAGAAGTTGCTTCTTAGAACGTGGTAAATATGCCCAATATGTATGGTTATCTCCAAAGAGAAGTTACGGGTCCAGAAATTGAAGCCTGTTGTGGGTTGGTAGTTCATCTGTGAATTTCGATTCCTTAGCTTCTCTTGCGAAAATGGTGTGGGTGCTGTTGAATATGTTGAGTGCGTTTGGTCAGGTCTTTCATAAAGCACGAATAATCGCTTTTGCAATATTTACCAGTTCCGCATTATCTTTGAACTGAAGTGGCAGAATATGTTGTTGCGCACGGAAGTAAGCAGCCTTAGTCACACAGATAAAGAGGCCTCTACACACTTTTCATTGATGCGTTAACATATGTCCTAGTTCTCTGCGGAGTAATGCCTTCAAACGTTTACCGACCCTAGCTTCGAGCTCAAAATCAACTAAATACGACTCAACACGTTACTAAATCAAACAGGTTGAGTAATATGCATTCGTAAATTACGGAAATGTGTTCCTTTGAATTTTATTGTCATGGGCAGTTTCTCATTCGATAACCAACAGTATTTAATTACTTTACATTTAAAGCAATAATTATAGTCTGCTAGAAATACGAGGGGCCCTATTGAAAATAACCCATCAGCCTTGATGTGTTATGGGACCCTGTTAGCCCCTCAAACCCTTTAGACCCGTCAGCCCTTTAGACCCATCAACCCTTTAGACCCGTCAACCCTTTAGACCCGTCAACCCTTTAGACCCATAAACCCTTTAGACCCAACAACCCTTTAGATCCATCAACCCTTTAGACCCATTAGCCCCTCAGAAATTGAATTATCTAGACTCCGATTCATAATTAGTGTACAACACTGTCAAGGCTACTGACACACGCATGTGGCTTCATCAAGTGCAAAGGCAAAGGTACGCATCCAAGTCATCTCTTTGGTCGTCAAACGACGGCATTAGCTTATGGGGACTGAGGTACTGTGACGCAGTAACTCCTTGGGGTCCTTCACCACCGCCCGCACCATGCCTGTCACTTGCCGACCCCTCGGCCTCAATCACCCTAAGCTTAAGCTGGAGCGTTCTCTCCGTTCTTTCCTCCAGTTCCGCTTTCTGTCAGAGAGCTTCTTGTTCGGCCACTCTGTCCTCTTTTTGCCGAGCTCGTTCCTGATCAACCCATGTTCGTAATTCTGTTCCTGTCGCGGACGCCAATTATTGTCAGGTTCTTTATGGTAAAAAGAAAGGAAACTGAGAGGTCCGTCTGATTTTTGATATCAAAGAAATATATTGGCACCCAGTTGTTCTACTTTCTGAATCGCCGCAAAGAAAAAAAAGGAAACTTATGAGCAAATAAATAAAATAAAAGGGCGTTCATCCAAAGTTCGACTTGCCAAGGTTGGCACTGGTTTACGCTGGTGGTAGAAGCCGGTCTCGTTTGGCTCCAGCTGCCGGTGTACCGATGGTGACCAGTCAACCGGTTGTTGTGATAGCTTTGCCGGTTCGCTCTTGAGCCAGGCTTGCCGTTCAGAGTTGACGGTGAGGACAGGTCGGCAGACTTCTATGGATGGCAGCTTTGCCGGCGTATTCCGGAGCCAAGGTTTTCCGAATGCGTCCGCTTTCGCCCTGAATCTCCTCGCTCCCCTCGACTTCATTTTCTTTCCTCCCCTTTTATTCTTGTCTCCGTTCATTTTCTTCCTCTTTTTGTCGCCGTATTGATCACATCATTACAACACACAGTCATAATTTTTGCCTAGTATTTTAAGCACTAAAAATGTTGAATTAGAAATTGCATACAAATACAACTGGCAGGCTACAGTTTTTCTTAAGGCCGGTTCAGACACTTGCATTTGAGTGCGTTTGACTGCGTTGCGTTGAGAACCGAATGCGAGTCACCGGCACATCTGTGCTTCGTATGAAGCGTGGAATCCAATTCGAGGAATCATCTTGGCACGCGATATAAGCAGCAGGGATGTGCTGGTTTCTCACAGCCGCAACGCAGTCAAACGCAGTCAAACGCAACTGTCTGAACCAGGCTTTACTTCAACAAACTTCTGCGAGTTGCTTGTAATTGTTTGACGGGTGTGTTTGAAGGCCCCACAGACATTTCAAAAAACCTCTTAGAACTTTCTAAAGGGCATTTCAAACCCTTTAAGAAAGATTCTGATGTGGCCCAGAACGCATCAAGGAATCTTAAAGGGTCCTTCAAACCTTTTAAGAAATCTTTGAAGTCCCCCTTAGACCTTTCAAAAGGTTTTGACGGGCCCTTTAGACTTTCTTAAAGGGTACGTCAAACCCATCAAAACGTTTTGACGGGCCCTTTAGACTCCCTTGAGGGGTACGTCAAACCCATTAAAAATTCTTGAAGGCCCCCTCAAACCTTTTAAAAGGTTTTGAAGGGCCCTTTAGACTTATTTTCAATAGGGGGGGACCCAAAAGAAACCGAACTAAATTTTTTTGAACTTATTTATTCCCATTTCAAGTACAAACGTTCAATCTCCTTCAAAGTACTGTCCACTTGCACAAATACACTTGTCTAATCTTTTAATTCATGTGTCGAAACATTGTTTAAATTCATCTTTTGTGATGCTTGACAGCGCCTCCGTCGTTTTTTTATTCACCTCAGCAACGTCAGCAAAACGCTTTCCTTTCATATCTCTTTCCATTCTAGGAAACAAAAAAAAAGTCGCACGGGGCAAGGTCGGGTGAGTATGGGGGGTGAGGAACAGGGGTCATACCATTTTTGGTCAAGAATTGTCGTACAGACAAGGCAGTGTGAGCCGGGGCATTGTCATGATGGAAAAACCAGTCACCCGACTTCCACAAATCGGGCCGCTTCCGCCGCACACTGTTGCGCAATCTTTTCAAAACCTCCAAGTAGAAAGCCTGGTTAACTGTCTGACCCTGCGGAACAAACTCTGAATGGACGACTCCTTTCACATCGAAAAAACTAATCAGCATTGTTTTGATGTTTGATTTCACCTGACGAGCTTTCTTGGGGCGAGGCGAACCTGAAGTCTTCCACTGGCTTGATTGTTGCTTTGATTCAGGATCGTAACCATAGCACCAAGTTTCGTCACCTGTAATAACTTTTGAAAAAAAGTTTGGGTCACTTTGGGACTCTTCTTTCAAAGCACAGCATGCTTCCACGCGACCTTGCTTTTGTTCAGCAGTCAGCAGTCGTGGCACGAATTTGGCAGCCACCCTTTTCATTCCCAAATCTTCTGTCAGAATTCGCTGCAATGAACTCCAACTCACTCCCGACAGCTCCACAATTTCGTCAATGGTCCGTCGTCGATCTTCGTTGATGATTGCACGAATTTTTTCAACGTTTTTATGTGTTCGTGCCGTGGAAGGACGACCGGAACGAGGTTTGTCATCAATTGACATGTCGCCATTCTTGAAACGGGAAAACCACTCAAACACTTGAGTTTTCCCCATGGAATCGTCCTTGTACGCCGTTTTTAACAGTTCAATAGTTTCTGTTCCACTTTTTCCGAGCAAAAAACAGAATTTAACCGCCGCACGCTGTTCACAGAAATCAGACATTGCAAAAACGACGCCCACTGGAAACACTTGTCACTATAAACCCAGCCGCAACTAGTCCTAACCTTCTTCGAGGACGGAATTAGGCCTAATGACTCAGCAATGTTCGCTCTATCAACTCCTGGCGGCAAAATGCGGTACTGCAAAAGCTCTGCTTAAAAAAGAATTAGTTCGGTTTCTTTTGGGTCCCCCCTCGTAGCAGACACAAATTGTATTTATACACAAATTAAAATTTCAGGATGATCCAGCACACTTAGATTATGGGCTGCCCATAGGTATTCGGATATCAGCTATTTCACGACGTTGCTATCTCGTGTTTGATGTGCATGAGACTTTTGCTGTGTTCTACTGCCCATTCTGCATGTGCCCTGAAAGTCTGCAATATGATTTTACCAGATAATCATATAAGGACTAATTATATCTCTTCTCCATTACGTCTGCGCAGGCATCACTGTTCGAATACTGCAGAACAAATTATCGCTGATCCAAATCATGAGGATAGGCAGCGTGCTTACCTGGTCTGGTCTAATCGCCTCTTTTTTCACGTCGAGCATCGTCGGATTGTCACTGACGTACGGCGCAATACACGGTAAACTTGTGCACTGCTCTCTTGGGACTCTTTCCTGCGGACTCTAAAAGCTTAAAGAAAACGTTTTTACGTAATGTGGGCTAATTACGAGTTCAGGCGAAACAAACGTTTAATTCAGGGTTTTATCCGCTAGTCCGTTTAGAATAAACCATAATACCTGTGACAAGCTTGAATTTAGGAAGGAGTGACGTCCCGCTTAAAACCAAAATAGTACACGTAATGGCAATATACCTACAAGAAATATCGAAGAGTACACTAGCTATGCAGCAAGATTTTACACAACATCATCAATCCTAATAATCCAGGTCTTTAAGCCTCTACATGTAATTTTTAGAAGCCGCCGAAAGAATTGATGTGAGAAAGAAAGTATGATATTTTAAATCGAGGATCGTTGCAGCCAATCGCTGCAGCGACAAACTTATACAGAACAATTTGTTTTTCCAGCACTTTTCGCAGAGAAAACTTTATTCGGCGCTAGGCATTTTCTTGCAAGATTTGAAACAACATTGCGCCTATTCAGAAAAATAATTGGTACTAATCAACCTTGTTTATTTCTAATACCAATGCAGGTTCCGGAACCGGTGTCGTAACCATCACACTTGCCACCGTTGTCGTGGAGTATTTTGACAAATACAGAGGAATTGCAAGTGGAATGCGGTTCGTAGGAGAAACCTGCAGCAGCATCGCGTTTCCGTACCTGATTCTTTATCTTAAGGATACCTACCACTTCTATGGAATGCTGTTGATTCTCGGCGGCATAACAATGCACACAACGGCCTTCACCATCACCTTGAGAGAGCCGCAATTGGAATCACCGCCCCAGAATATCAAAGTTATCCCTGAACATCCAACCTCAGCAAACATTCTGCCTTTAGATGCTTCACATTCAAGAATACCCATCAAAGCTTCCAGCGATAATTCCGCTAATACAACTGATAATCCACCGGGCCTACGTGCAACGCTGCTTAACCCAATGTTCTACGTCATTGCGATATCATGCGCTATAGTTCATTACTCTCATGTCGTCTTTGCGACAACTATCGTAGACTATGGCCAGGACAAGGGTGCTCCTTTATTCAAGGCCACTTCGATCATATTGTATTCTTCAGTATCAGACTTTGTCGGGCGCCTGGCTCTTCCTCTCTTGGCTGACAGGAACTACTTGCGACGTAGCATCCTCGTCATGTGCTGCCACCTGCTCTTGGGACTCTCTATGACACTCCTTCCATATGTGACCTCTTTTGCGTGGCTCGTTCTAGCCTCATTTTGCGTCATCATGTTCATTGCTTGTATCATCACGATGAAGACAGTGTTGATGGCCGACTACCTTGGTGTTGGACAGATTTCGGCCTGCTATGGAGCTTCGGGGCTTTTGATTGTGCCCCTAGTCCTATCCGCTCCACGAGTAGTGGGTAAGTAAATTGAGTTAAGAGTTTTCAATAATTTATAGAAACCTTTCACAACGTAAACGGCAACGTACCTGTAACTTATCGCTGCCCGTATGGCGCGCAATATCACTAGTTAGCATGATATGAACAAAAAACTTAGTTTTCTCTCCTTAGCATATTTTGCTTTATGCTATCAATTACAATCATTATATTTGACCCTTACGGCTAACACAGACACAGGGCGCGCAAAAGTAGGCCAAGATGATCAAATCTAGCTTTCTACTTTCATTTCCCCATTAACGCTTCACGAAACACTAGCAATACACAACGCAACAATTAATGAGTCATCTTTCAAGCAAATATTAGAAATGAAACGTTAAATAGCTATATACTTATGGTGAATTCCACTCGTAGATCCGGAGCGCTTTCCAAAATCCGCGAGGGAGGCAAAATTCCGCTCCGTGGGACCCGCTCCGAATCGACGAGGGGAAGATAAACTCGCCTTTTTGGAGCGACCTCCCCCACACCCCTCCGCATCGCTTTCCCCTCCGCCGTTCAAAATGGCCGCTGCTCGAACTTGACCAGGCGCTGACTTGACAAGCCCACCAACGCCTGAGCCGACTGATCTTTCCGACGCAGAAATAACACGCGTGCGACACAGGCCGGGCGAAATTATACGTACCACGGCGCTCATGTCGCAAATAACGAAGACGTCCGCGTTCGGCACCGTCACATACCTTTCGGCCGCGTCGAAGCGGCGGGGCACGGACAGCGATTGCCAGCGGTGGAGTTCAGATTTCTGGTACGACTTTAATAAACACAGAGGTAACAAACCATCACTTGCACGGTCGTTGCCTAATCTCTTCTTGCTTTATTGCACGGGAAAACGCCGGCGGAGTGCCGTGTAAAAAGGTAAACAATCATTGGCTGCGGAATGAACAGGCCTAACCATGCGTCTGCCTCCGGCTTTCCTGTCGTTCTTCCTCTCACGATCACAGATGTCAGCACTTAGATTTACCACGCTCCACAGTCCCGGCTTTGTATCCCTGATCTACGCGAGGTAGAAGCGTTCGAGCCGTCACAATCCCACGTAAACAACCGATGCACCCGAACAGATCCAACTCGACGACCCGTCCGGCCCGCCGACCTCGCCAACCTCGCCGCGCATGCGCAAAGGAAATCACGTGGGCCGCTCTGTCAATTTCCAGAGAGATCTGTGAAATCCCGCAGAGCAAGTTCGGCGGAGTTTGAGGCGCTCCGTGGAGCGGGCGTTGCCAGAGAT
Organism: Ixodes persulcatus; assembly: GCA_013358835.2. NCBI lineage: Eukaryota > Metazoa > Arthropoda > Arachnida > Ixodida > Ixodidae > Ixodes > Ixodes persulcatus. The sequence goes on from JABSTQ010000817.1 coordinate 14,719, forward strand.
CTACGAGGGGAAGATGACCAGCTCGAGCCAGATCTGCGAGCGGAATATGCGCGCTCCAAATGGAGCGCTTTTGGAGCGCTCGAGATCTGCGAGCGGAATTCACCATTAGTGGATGTTGCCTGTTTACATACGGTGAACTGTTGTTGGACACATTGTTCGCAATGCCGCGTATTGTGACACTTTAGGCGTGCAGTGAAGGTTAATGCGGCCCAACAGTTATTCTGGTGTCTCATGAGCGAATGCAATGTCGTTTTCTAAAGACATGGGAACGTTCAGCGCCTGCTAAAATGATGTATCCACATTAGTGCACCAATCATTTCGCTCTATTTCAGTTAACGTCGAAAGATTGCAAAACAATATGTCACTCCGGGAGTACCTAGCTTATATTGTGAAAGGAAACAATGAGTCCTCAGTGGTAGTCGTAGCGGATAATAGGAAATGGAGGGGCTGGAACACAGAAAAACTAGTACCCCAGCTTCAGCAGATTTCGGCTCATTCTAACATTGTTTCCGTACCAGAATGGCCCGTGTGAATACATCGGTGTGTTTCATGAATCTTTGTTATTGCGTTGAATTGTTCCTCGTAGAATTACTATACAGGCAGGTTTGAATTGCTGTAGCACCGATCGTGGTTCTAGGAGTAGTTCAGGTATCTGGACGTGGAGGTGAAAACGTCAGACGGATGTTCAGCTGAAGCCTTCTCTTCAGCCGTTCAGTCTACAGCAGACGGTTGATAAAACGCCACGACGTCGGCGACTCTCGCGCCTATTCGCCCACAAAGAAATCGCTTCTAAAAGCCAGCACCAGGATGCCAATGGTCTAATCCCTTTTTCATATGGCCCTCTGGCACAGTTTGCATTTTTGTGCGCATTCGAATTCATAAAAGACATACTGCGCTAAAGATTCCTGTCGAAAAACAAGTTCCACGTGCCGTATAGCACCAACCACCATCCAAAAAAAAGTATTGTGTTACTACCCTATTCAAACGGCAATGTTTTGGGTTATGTTCTCCAAGTAAACCTTAATTCTGATAAACATTCATGAACAAACTAACATACCTTGAAATAAGTAAAACGAAACGCGTAAAAATTGTGTATAAAACAGTTTAAGACGAAATGTAAATACTGCGTACGCAGAGATTTAAACAACTAAAGAGATAAATCCCCGAAAGGGTGCACTCACGAAGCGTAAGCCTCTTAGTTATCGCTGAGGAATGCCGCACTACGAAAGAATATACAAAAACGGCTTGCCTTTTTGTTAGAGAGGTAGCCTGCGTTACCTTGCCAGTTTTTTATTCGGTTGCTTCAATTGCACCACAAGCAAAAGCTAATAACGCGCTGTGAAGAATGGGAAATGCTAAAAAGGCTCCTGAAAAGATTTTTTTAAAAAACGATTATTTTTTAACAGTCTGGTTTGGACACCCGTGTCAAAAAAAAAAGTAAAACATTTTTTTTTTAAATGTAAAAAAAAAAAAAAAAAAAAAAACTTTTTAGAGCAATATTGACAGCCCGAGACGCGATTTAGTCGGTAGTCGCCTCCTTTCCACTTGTTTTCTCTCTCGGCATTTCAGGGGCGTGGAAGAGAGGTGGATCGGCTTCACCTTCACGTGGAGGTGGAAATAGACTTTGCGCGCAGAATTTCAAATAAATCTCTCGCCGTCCATGTTGCTCTAATTTTTTTTTTCCTCGCGTGAAATTTATTTTTCAGCACGCGTGTCCCTCGCAGGTTGTTTAAAAAAAATTTCCTCTCAGGGGCCGATTCAGAAGGACACCAATCATCGAAGAAACAATTGGCGAATAAATATGTCGTCTGTAGCTTGTTGACTTTAGAAGTGCAGGTGCACTAATACAAGCGCGGCATTCTTTCTCGCTAAATCGAACCAAAACAAAATTGTTCATAGGAGCACTTTTTTTTTTCTTTTTGGCCGGAAAAACGTTTCATTGTCTGCTCATTTCTTATTACAACTTCTTTCAGGTCATTTTCGAGATTTTCACGGGGTGTACGACAACGTATACCGGCTGCTTGGGGGAGTGAACTTTTTCGCGGGACTGCTGCTATATCTTGTTGTGTGCTACGAACATTGTTGAAGATTTTCACAACAGCGAATCGCCTTTTTTTTTTCCTTTTTTTTTAATGTCGCTCAGCAATGACACGCGCTATTTGGTATCTGCAATGAACCCAACTTGCATCCAGAAACCTCAACTTTGAGCTGCAGCTGCTACATAAAATTATCCCTAGTTTGAGGGTGCGTGTGAAATGTTTGAATAAACGTTTACAAATTACGGCTCGACTTTATTGGGCATTTATTTGCAGAAAAATTATGCCGAAATCGCCGCTGCCACTACGCTGATCCTCGATGAAACGCGTTAGCATTTAGCGCAGGGGTTCCGACTCGGCGAAGGATGGGAATTCCAACCTCCCAGCGATCCGCATACTTTTGTCTTCGAAGAGCCAATCTTTCCTCCCGGGTGTCGGCGGTTACGCGCAAACGGCGGCGTCGCTGCGCCTCGGTTTTACGTTGTCGCGTAAGTTATGTCACCAACATTGTTCCCGCGGCGCGAGCTAGCTATGATGCCCCTGGATCCCATTCCCTTCGGTTCACGCGGCGTGTCATTGGAAGCGTACCACAAGACTCTTTCCCCTTTGTAAGAGGGAAAGTGGACGTAACGAGCAAACGAACGGAACTAAAGAGCACGGCGGAAAACGCGCCGCGGCATCGCCAAACCACTCCAAACTACGACTGTCCAAACGAAGGGCGGCTGCATGCTCCGAAACAATAAATGCTGACGCATATATATATATATATATATATATATATATATATATATATATATATATATATATATATATATATATATATATATATATAAACAGGCTACCTTTTTTTGTGCAGCTTGGCTGCAGACTACATCTAAATGGCATGGCAGTGATTGTCTTCGAGAAATTATTGTCATCATACACTCTAAAAAAAAAGGTAGTCATAGGTGACTACCTTTGGGGTGGTAAAAAGTTGTCCCAAATATAACGACCCCTAGGGTAAAAATCACGACCCCACACGTAGTCAAAAAGCAGGTAGTAAAATTTTACTACACCCTAAAGCAACATGGCGGCCGGTTAGCGAGGCTCGAATTCCCCGGTAAGGCCTAGCGAACAGCACGGCTTTTCGTTCGAGTGAGAGAATAGGGCGCATACGCCTATTTGACGTCTTCCAAGCGCCGTCAGACACTCTAAACATCCGTCCCCAGACACCGGTACCGTACCTATATACCCGGAAGGCCGGCAGTGTGCGTGTCGGAATTGCCGCGATTGCCCCCGGCAGCATCTCGCTAGATTGACTGTATTTTGACCGCCGGCGGAGCACGCTTAAAAAGGAATCATTACGCGAGGAATGGGCATGCTGACTTTATTGAACACAACGTATGCTTGAAGTTTGAGACGATGAATCGCTGGGCACCTCGTCGAGCGTGGTCGAGACCGACCACAGGCGAAGCTCGGACTAACGCTACCGCTACATTTTTTCTTTTTTCGATCTCTTTTTGTTTGTGCCTACCTCTACTGACGTGGTTATCCATTCGTGCGCGTGTGTCCTTGCACTTCGCAGCTCTTGTACACAGAACGAGCATTTAGGTGGCTGAGTGGCACAATTACAACGACTGTTATCGAATTAATAGGTAGGAAGGCCAGCTGGCCGCAGGCAAGCCTGCGCCAGCCAGCTGTTTGTAAACCGATAGATATATGACTGCAACACTTAGTTCCTTGAATCAGACGGCAGCTTGCGCCATCTAGAAGGTGTGGTAATAATCGCTAAAGAGCAAAAGATTTATTTTTATTTTGTTTCGGTTGCGTGCGACCACACAGATTACCACTCGTACACCAGCACATAGTACATACACCAACCAACAAACCGAACACTTGCACATACATGACAGCAGTACAACAAGGCACACACAACTCTGACACAACACCTGCGCGACTCTCTACTCTAACCACCCTGTCGACCCGATTCGTATATATGCCCTACCATTTTCTGGCAGTGATTAGGCAAGTGAGGGCCATTGTTTATTAGAAGAATACAAAGAGTATCTACATGTATTATTGGTATACAAGTGCTCTGTGTATTTAGATTGGCAGGCTAGACATCTCTCTTAATCCAGCACTTCGGAAGGCAACATAATATGAAAGTAATCGGCTAAAGGAACACCGCACGGCATGCTCCCGATCAGTTTCGGTTTCAGTTTCAAGCAGCGTATAGGCTTTTTTCGCGTGAAATAGCAGCAGAAGTTACAAGAATCTCTGCATTGCTGGTCAGTAATTGGCTAAAGATTAAATGATTCTTAGTCATGCGTTGTTCAATTCATTCTCTTTTCCCTTAAATTCAGTGCTTGATAATAGGTGACTGTTAATTGTAGCGCTGGCGGACGTTTTCCCGTGTTGGTCGAGTGACCGATGAGTCGCCCTACTCGCTCCACTTTAAAAGCCACCAAGATTAAATATCAAGCAGTTATTGTAAAAAACAAAGTTAGGTGCAATTAGATAAAACGAAATAAATAGCACAGCCGTTTTTTTTTTATGTACTGCATTCGGAGAACATACATCCCTATCAAATTATCTTAAATCTGTTTTTTGTTGACACAAAAGGTTGGCACTTTCCAAGCATGGGGACATTTCATGTAAGCAGTGTAGAAAGCTCAAAACATTAAAGTATTACAACCAAAACTATAATATATATATATATATATATATATATAGTGAATTTAATGGAGACAAAGAGTGCAGGTGGCAATTGTTTGTATTCTCTTTCCAAGTCTGATATATGCAACTTTATTTTGAAAATATTTTATTTTAAAAATTAATTGAACCTCTTAACAATCTTGTCGGTAACTTTTGAAACATTGTGGAAATGAAAATCTGAAAAGGAGTCTTTTTTTCAGTACTGGACTATCTAACTATAATAATTAGAGTAATGATACTTTCTAAAGCCAGAAACAACCTGCAGCTTTCTTATTGGCGCCTTTGAATATGAAGCAAAGCAAAAAACTTACATGAAAGCAGGAAACATTTAACCAAAAAACAATGTTATGTATGCATTACAAACATAATACTACAATGTTATGTATGCATTACAAACATAATACTAATAGTAACACTAGGATTCCAGAGTTTTTGCTTGAGTGGGCTGTACTGTGAGGACAGATGCACCTGTTTTTGTTTGTTTGTTTACCGTATTGACCCGATACATATCATTTTGATCAAATTTGGGCATTTCGCAGCTTTCGAAACCTTACCTTTCTAGCTCAGAATTTTTAAAGCCCAAATTTTAGTGAGCTAGTTAAGCATGGAGGCATTTAACATAAGCAGTGCAGAAAGCTTGGGGCATTATATAATTACTCCTGGAATTGTATTGTGCTTGTAATGAAGACAGTGAACATGGCAATTTTTTTTCTTCTTTATTTTACATGTGATTTACACTTATTTTTTTTCTTCTTGAAAAATTAAAACCATTGAAAACAGCTCACTTCTTGAAGTAAATGAAAGCAAATGAAAAACGGAAAAAAGACTTTTTTATAACACTGAAAAATTGGATGTACTGTAATTATTATAATAATTATACTTTATGTTAAAAGCCAGAAACAGCCCTGCAGCCTTCCTTTTGGCAGCTGTTATCAAACAAAGCAATTAACTTACATCAAAATAAATAGGTAACTTAAAAGATTACAAACAAAATAATAAAAGCACTCAAAACTAGTAATTTCACCTCTTAGAAAAGCATCTGAAAATGTATAATGTGCAAAGATGGATATTGTTTAAACCAGAGAAGTATATATAGAGGGCATAGCCCATAAAACCAGTTTCAACAATAAAAAGTATAATTCACTATGCCAGAAATATAAAAAGTTGCCCTCGGTTTAAAAAAAAAAGCAATTGGTTGATCAGGTTTACTCCAGAGAAAGCAATTTTTCATGCAATTCTAGGGTTGCTGACGAACTATCGGTGGTTGTGACACAAAATGTAGAAGAATACTGCAATACCTGACATTTTCTCACATCACTCTTGTAATAGCATCCCCATGAATGTAAGCTTTTGGCGAAAAACAAATTTGCCGAGAAACTGAGGGAGAGGAGGAGACAAGAGCGTGCGGGAATGCCAGAACGCCGAGCTCTGGTTCGATTGGTTAGTGGGTACACCTAAAGCTAGCTGCCTTTGTTTCCACTACACTCGTCGAATGCATAAGAATGCAGAACGCTGGCACCGGGCTTTTGGCTCCCGCATTCAAACGCATTCGACGCGTGCAATGGAGACAAAGGCAGCTAGCTATAGGTAATCGTTCCAACTAGAGCTCGGCGTTGCAATGTCCCTGCACGCTCTTGTCTCCTCTCTCTCACTCCGTTTCTCAGCACATTGACCGTGACAAATTTGCTGCGCTGTAGCAAAGTAAGAAATGTGTTTATGCCAGCTTGACATGAGGAAACTTTCTCTACATCTTGACTTTGTGAGACAGAGGTGAATTTGGGGGTCTGACATGCCAACAAAGGGCATCTGGCGCACTCCAACGAGGAACTTAAGATTACTTTCGACCCCCAGGGGGGCTATGTAAGACTGCGGGACGAGGCGGGACGAAGGGGCCAGGACATCGCCGCCTGCTGCGATTGGTCAGCGGCGTGGCACTGACCAATCACAGCAGGCAGCGACGTCCGTTTCGTTCGTCCTGCCATCTTGCATAGAAATATGCAAGATGTTACCTTTAGAAATTAGTTACCCCTAGAAATATTTTGATATGTAAGCGAAATCTCCAACACATCTTGACGCCGCAACAGCTGCAATTCCAGTCTCCTGTTACGACGAGCTACTTTTGGTTGTAATCCTGATTAAAATGCAACTCTCACACTGTATGTACACCAAATTATGCAGTAATAGCATGCTTCTATGTCCTCTACTGATGCCCTTGGAACCATTAGCTCACAAAATCAGGGCAAAAAAATCTCTCCCTGTGCCGGTGATCATCCTGACCCCACAAGGAATGGCGTGGAAATACTGCATTCTTCATTTCTAACTGCTGCCTCAAAAGTTTCTAAATTTAAGTAATTGAGTAGTCTGTTTTTTCCGTCACAGCATCTGAAAAGTTGTCAGCATCTTTGGAACAACAGGAAAAATTGCCTCGTCTATCTGCAGGTCTGAAGCTCACAATGAGCTCCAAACCCGAAGTGCAACCGTGCCCATTTTTGTGTGAGAAACACCAATGGCATGCTCCAGGATGGTGAGCGTATTCTTGGCCTCCGGAGTATAGTGAATGCCGAAGGCCCAGAATAGGCTTATTAGCAACGAGAAAGCCTGCTTGATGCTTGGAACGTCAATGCTCAGTTCTTCGACTTTCACTGCATACATGGGAGAGGTCAAGACATCCTCCCCAACGTAAACAATACATGGGTTCATGTGCTGGGTGCCTGGCTCCTGTAGAAAAAGGAAAAGGAATACAGCCATGTATAACTAGGGTTGTTCGTTTCCGGGTAAAACCCGATTTTACCCGATTTTTACACCCCGAACATGTTTCAGGAGAATCGGGTTAAACCCGAATTCTCCCCGAATTCCTAAACCACACAACCAGCCTATTTATTTTTAAGCCGCACGGAGTTCGCGGTGCACACACACTATCTACCCTACCTCGGGACAGCAGTGACCTATAGTTCATCATTTCACAAGCTGCCTGCAGCACTGTGGACGCTACACGGCTCTCAACTAACCGCCCAAAGAGCGCGCCTAACTCACCGTGACATCCTATGGAGGCCGGCTGAAGAAAAGCGACAATAGGCGTTGGGGTCTCGGAGGGACATTTCCGTCCCCCCGCTCTGCAGGTGGAACCGCCTCGGCACGCCACGTAGCTTCGGCCCTGCTGCACGCAGCTTGTGAAATGCCCTATCAATCCCCCTTTGACCGCTGTTAGGTGTCGACGCCCAGCAGGATCTCTCGGGCGGCATGGCCATCTCGCTGGCGGTCTACCTTTCTCACGTACAACGTCCCAGCCAGTCAGTCGCGTAAACAGATCGGGACAACTTAACAGGTTCATTCTATAGCGAAATATCTGATCGAAGACGACCGTGCCTCAGACGGTCGGGGTTCTTGTTGACACCTGAGGGAGATGAGGATTC
>JABSTQ010000818.1:0-27258 GCA_013358835.2 Ixodes persulcatus
AACTGGCGTGTTTTGTTTTTTTCTTTTGCTCTAACGCAGAATTGTTTTGGCCGGACTTACGATGTAAATTCCAAGCAGAACTGTACATGGACTGGTATACGCGAAGTTCCTTGAATTTGGCACAGACCCGGAAAGTAAATGTTGGGAAGTGCTGGCGCTGCTTGAGCTGCATACAATCTCGAAGTCTCGCACAAGTCACCCCCTGATTCTTGGAGGAATTTAACAGGCGTGGCGTCATTTTGAATAAAGTTTCAAGATAACGAGCGGCCTCATTGGCGCAACAGAAGACCCCGCTTTCACCGGATGGTCCGGTTTGGTAGTACGCTTTAATGCCGCAAAAACACCTCGGAATCGGAGGAGATAGGCCACTCTTGGAATGCTGAATCAAGAATGTGTCGCTCTCACATGCTGCGTGACGCCCATGTTTAGGTGTGGTTTTAATCATTTTTAATCATGTACATATCGCATCTTTTTACGTAAATCAAAAAATAAAAAAAAACCTTCTCAGTAGCGTGTCTGGCTCGCAACCGGGAAAGTCATGGGCTCGAATCCCGCCTAAAATTCTTCGACCTTTTCTTTAAGGCAAATGAATTACTTTATAAAGCGAAATCATTTGAGATTGCGTCGACCTTTAATTCGCATTACACGTCATGTTTTAATCACTTTCATTCCACGCGTGACGTCACGTTTCACGTGAGCGTTGTCGGTTATTTGGAATTTCTGTGCGTGGTCATGCGGCTGTGACGTCATGACCCTATCCACCAATCGGGATTTTTCCCTCATTCCGCCATCGACCGCACCGACGCCGGCTCTTCTGTGACACGAGATTCTTAACGCTATCGCGTTAATAAATTAAACATTGGAAAATATCATTTACCAAATAAAAAAAAGGAACAGTGGAAAAATAACATAAAGGCAGCTACTCTTTTGGTTCAAAGCCCTCTAACGACCAAATAAAAATAATTATGAAAATATCTCCCTCGTACCCTTTACGCCAGAACAAAACATGGCGACGCTCATCGTTGGCCATTAACTGTGTTTCTTCACTGCCTGGCGTGTGAGGATACTGTGCATCCTCGGAGCCTTCCCAAGCCGTTTCTTTTCAAACAAACAATGTTGCGATTTTCGCTATAGTGAGTGACAATTTAAGAAACGCAGGCCGTGGCAGCCGTTACGCTCTTCGCTCTGTGATTGGTTCGTCGGCTTCTTTGTTGGCTCGTGCCGCACTCTGATTGGCTGAGGACCGGTAATAAGATGCCTGGACCTCTCCCCGCCTTGCGTTTTTTAAGCTGTCGGCGACTACAGCCGGTAAACGAAAACTCCAAGCGTAAACTGTGTACTATGCAGCTCACTATAAACCTCGAAAAAAAAAAAATACAATACAATACAAAACTGTATTCTGTTAAAAAGTTTTGAGATTATCTAATCTTTATCTAGCTACCACAGGCTGGAGTAGATTTAGCAGTGGCAACCAAAGGCGTATAAATTGATAAATTTTCAAAATTTTATTGGGGCCTCATCTGACTAGGCTGTAAAAACAGGAAGATCGCTGCACGCAGACATATGAAGCACATCCTGTTCAGAAATTGTTTTGGGCTTCATTCAACCTCGCCAGATGGTAGAAAAAGTGAACAAACGTTTCCCAGACACATAATTTACTTTATCTTCCTCTTTTTTATTCTTTCTTTGTTTTTGAACAAACGCACAAACCGAAATGCAAAAGGTTGCTCGATTAACAAAAAAAGAAATATTGTGTTTCGTGATGATTCTGGGCTCGTTGAATCTAGAGTATCTAGGTAATGACTCTTGTTGCATTTATTGACGCCTTGGGTGTTCTGACTCGCGTGGATCTTCTGTATCGTTGGACGTATGCTGAAGTTTCGGACGTTTCGAGTTAAGTGGATGTGATGTACTCGTGGGATGTCTCGACGCGTTGAATGTTCCGCCTCTTGAATTTTTTAACGCTTTGAATATTCTGACTCTGATTTCGTTGTTTACGTTTTGTTTTTAGCGCTCAGGAAGCCTGCATGGTTTGTGATATACAAGTTTGGTTGTTTTTTTTTGCGTAAGCTTGTTAGAGACGCTCGTTAAATTTATGATCGGATCACGTTAGAAATCAAACTTGCCACGAATTTACAAAAGAAGCTCAATATTTATATCGCATTTTCTTTATAAGTCTCAATTTTACACAAAATATTTGGGAAACACCCGTGTTTTTCATACCTTAATTGGAGTTTACAATTTTGTGAAACGAGCAAGTGAATGAAACATTTGATGTAATCATATTCAAATAACTGGAAAACATAAAATGTACGACTGAAAACGCACAAAGTGCATTTGAAGCACGCTTAAACCTATCGCTAAATAAGCTCTGTTAGCATTTGTTGGTAGATTACATTCGTCTTTTATTATAATACTAGAATAATTCCAATTCGATTCACCACGCATTTCGTCCCCTGGCAAGCTGGGCCTTAGCTACTTTTTTTTTTTATTGTGGTGTTTAAAAGGGAACATAACTGACGTTTAGCTTAAACCGTTAGGTTTCAAAAATAACACCCAAAACAGCCTGGAGGTCACTTTGTTTCAGAGATTATCTTAATTCTTAGAAGCAGCTGCTACTTTCAAGGGACTTCTTTTGTAACAATTTTTTTTATTAATTTTGCGAAAATAAAGAAGTGCACTACAAAATGGCCCTTTGTTGGAGTCTTTGCTGGAGGGCAGATTTATCTGAAAATGTTTTATGTTCGTCGCAAATCGGACGTACCCTTGTTATGCTGGTATCAAACAACTGTAGACGATATCAAGTTCCTATTGTGATTTCAGGCGTCATGTTTAGTGTGCTCACAAATCAAGCTATACTTTGTCCGATACCATAACATGAACTCCAGCAAAGACTACAGCGTAAATGAACAGTTATTTCTGCTTCCCTTGCTGCTTGAGCAACTTTTTGCTGAATGCTGTGCAAGGTTGACTTTGTAGAAACTATTTTGCTGGGCTATATTACAAATTCGCCTCGATACCTTTCTTTCGTTTTTTTTTTAATTGCGTTTTCTCTTTGTTGACATAAAAATGCGTAAAAAGTATAACATTTGCGAAGCACAAAAAGTCCTATTTTTCACCCACAATGTGCGAAGAAACGAAAGCGGCAGCGGTAGCCCGGTCGCGCAATGCGGGTGGAATGGTGCCGTCACGTACCTGAGAACGGAGGTGCGACATGCGATTAATTCTCATAACCGTCGTGGTTGGCGCGTCGTTGACGCCACGGACGACCACCACCATAGCTCGTTGATTTGTGAAGTGAATAAGCGCGGTAAAAGTTTCTAAAACCATCCAACGTTACGTGTAACAACTGGATATTGTTAAAGTGGAATTTCGCAGAACGCGAGTAATGTTTGAAAACAAGTCTGTCAAGCAGACGACACGGAAGACTTCTTTCGTCGCGTCATTACTGGCGGGAGGCCGGGGCGGCCGACAGGAAAACCCGACTTCCCTGGCCTCGCTACAAGAGCGGAGAGAATTACATTGAGGCACCCTAGAGAGAATGTTTTATTCGTAGCGGCGACGACAGGAGACGAGGTCGAAATCTTTGCAAAGTGTCGCCCGTAAAGCTATCGCTTTAAGAGTAGCATGCACGTCGATAAATGTAAGCATATTTTCTATATGAAACTGTTTGAACGGCTCTATAAAAGTGTAGGTACAAAAGCGTAAAACCCGCATACCTTTTTTGTGTCTACCAGCTCCCTCAGCCGTAACTATAAGACATATTTTATACCGTGCTACACGATTTATGTGCAATACACGATACTATGTGTCTTACAATGCGCAACACTCTAAGCGTAAACCCAATATATATGTGCCTTTTTGTAGTTTTTTTGCTTTGAATAGGTATTGGCGGGCATCAACACTAAAAGCTTAGGTTAGTGCCACCAATGAGCACTTTCTACCACTATAGTAGTCTTTTTATGACAACCCTTTGATTGTTAGAGGCAAACAGCAAGAAGGGGCGATCGCTTGTTCGCGCTAAAAGTGTCGTCTTGTGTATATTCTGACACGGTGTTTTTATTACTCGGTTATCACTTGGCTTATCAAAAGTTTTTCAATATTATCGAGATTAATGGCAAGAGGAACTTCGACGTCTGCTATTACTTTAACCGAGAAATGTGCTGCAATCAGCCGCCAGCCGAAAGATAACACACGCATGGGCAGGACCCTTCTTGAATAAGGTTAACTTTGGCGGTCGGTGAATCTTCTGTTCAGTGAATCATTTACTCTAATTTGCAATACCCTTTCATAAGTTTGTTACTGGAGTCTAGAACCCCCCCCCCCCAAAAAAAAAAAAACAAAAAAAAAAAACACTTGTGGGTTTCTTTTTCTGCAGAGCGCGGACGGAGCGAGACTTCTACGGTATACTGATTACAAGTGATCAAACTACTTGCAATTGATTACTTGTTGGATTAATTTTGTAATAATTTTATTGCTTTCTTACAAAGTAATCACGAGAGTAGTAGGATTACCTTTGTAAATGCATTACTTGTAACCGTCGCTATTTTTCCCTCCCCTTTTTAATGGTGAACTTTGTGTCTACAAGTTTCCTAACAATGAATATTCGAACCACGTTTCAGACAGGAGAATCCATGGTCTACCGAAATTGGTGAATCGCGAAGATAAGTGTACTGGTAATTCGATGAGTCTAACGTAATATAAGAAAGCACGAGAAGGCCTGTTCTTAAACTGTTAGAAAGTATGTCGTTTTGAAACTTTTAAGTAATCAGAAAGGTAGCTACCGCATTACCTTTTCAAGCAATGGTCAATTACTTTTTTTGACGAATTATTAAGGTAACCTAATGAAATGCCTTTTCTAACCGGAACTCATCGTAGTAGTAATCGATTATTTTTCGAGTAACATGTAAAGAATTAAATACAGTACAACTTGTGCGGTACACGTTAGTAGTAATTAAATCACTCGTAATCAATTACGTTTTGAAGTAATTTAGTAATGATTTCATTAAATTTATTAGGAAGTAATCCCAACAGTAATCAGACTACTTTTGGAAGTACCCAAGGTACTTGTAACCGCTACTTTTTTTCCCCTCCCGTTTCTAATGGCGTCCATTGTCGGCACAAGTTTCCTACCAAGACATCTTCGCACCGAGTCCCCGACGGGAGCACGGTTTACCCAAATATGTGGAAAAGAAGACAAGTTAGTATATGAAATTGTGATTCAAATCCTATGATGAACAGTATGTAAGACCCGTTTTCGAACCAGCAGATTAAATCTGTCGTTGAAAATATGAAGTAATCGCAAATCTGAAAATTAGCCGTTACTTCTTCAAGTACCGGCCCGTTACTTTGCTAATCAAGTAATCTAATTGAACACGTTTTTAAGCGAGAAAAATTGTAGGTGTAATCGAGTACTTTTTTTTTAATAAGGCGTAAAAGACTGTACACAGTCATTATCGGCAAACAATAAAAATATTCCTGCGAATGGCAATATTCAGAATACGATTCGATCTGCGAAAATGCGATGTGCGCGAGGAAAATGGGTAAATGAAACGTCCGCTCATTACTTAGTTTTTTTGTCGATCGCTCCGATCCGTCCGACAACGATACCCGATCACGATACGATGCCTGATGCTCCAAATATCCGGGTATCGTTATCGGAGCCATCGGAACGATCGACTAAAACTCTATCGTCCCTGTGCATATCGCATTTTGTTTTTGTATGATCATATTCAGAGCTTTGTCATTTGCTGGTATCCTTGTGTTGTTCTGCGTGATTGGCTGTCTACGTGTTTCTTTTTTTTTTTTAAGGAGGGGAGTCATTTGTTCGTGGCGCATTAAGACCCCTTTTGCTGGTGAAAAACCTTTTATAACATTTACGCAAGATATGTAACAGTTGATCCTAAGTACCTCTGAATCACCTATAGGAACCGAGTCAGGAAAAAGGAACGAGCACTGATATGGCTGTGGTTGTTTTGTGACAGCTCTGAAATATGAAGTTGGCGACTGCGACCGGTTTAGAACAAAAGCACATCCAGATGCGGGGAAATGAAAAATATATATTTTCTTTTTATGTTTTGGTGCTTTTTTAGTTATTTATATATATATATCTTCGGGGGCCCACAATTCGCACGTAGTTTTTTCTGTCCTTCGGAAAGCGAAAATAATACATAATTTATCTTCCAACCAGATGCATTTTCCGTCTCGCATAAAAAAAGCAAGCGATAGCCAACCTAAAGCCGAGAGAATATTGGGAGAAAATAAGGAGCGGGCTAACTTTCGATGTGCAATAAAAAAAAAAGTAGAAAAAATCTATTTTTAGCTCATGTCTTTCTCAGACTTGTTATCGCGGCGAGGGGCAATAAAGCAAAGATGACTGTCCTTCCCAGCCAGCAATGTTCATTTATATCATACCATAAATAACTAGACGCGTTTACGCTAAAGTCATCACTGATCCGAACACTACGATTACTTGGAGTGGGCTATCTTTCGGTGTTTAAAAAAATATAGCAAATCAAGCCAAAAATAGGGGTGGGTTACCTTCTGGAGGTGGGTCAACTCCCGGGATTTTACGGTATAGTTATATTGCGTTATCGTCATAAGCAATACAAAGTAAATAAAAAAAATTATTGCGCACTATTTAGTGCGTTAGCAGGGATTTTGTGTTCGCGGATGCCACCTCCATGATGTCAGTGTCACGTGACACTGTGACGTTATTCCAAAGAGCTAACGCTAGATGTGACGTCACGGGAAACCGTGACGTCGTCTGACATGACGTCACGTGACCTCATGATGTCGCGTAACCGTCATGATAGCACGTGACTTCACCTGGAAGTGTGACATCATGACGTCACGTGGTGTAACCTCTCAAAAACGAAAACAAGATCCAACCTAGTGTCGGATTAGATGCATTTTCCATCTCGCATAAAAAGAAGAACAAAACTGACAGCGATCTTTACCTTCAAAAGGGAATTTTCGTAGACCGCGTTTCCGCTTCCGCTAGGCCCTCCGCAACGAAGCAGCCGCTACTGCGCCGGCGCGCCGATGGCCTTGACTGCAGAGTTCCGGCTAGCGTAGCTGGTTGCGGAGAGCGTTGCGGGACAGCGGAAACTATCTACGAAAACTTCCTAATGTCTTATAGTGCATGAAAAGTATTACAGGGAAATGGTGAGGAAATTAGTTTGTCACGTGACGTATATTTTTCCGCTAAATTTAGCGGGGAAACCTAATCGGTCACGTGACTTCGAGTCACGTGACGTCGATTTGCCCAGCTAAATTTAGCTGAGAAACTCGATTAGTGTCTAGGTCTTAAAGACGTGCATTTCCCAGCTAAATTTAGCGGGTAACAGAATTTGTGTATAAGTCACGTGATGTCAATTTCCCGCTAAATTTAGCGGGGAAGCTGAATTGCATGGTCTGTATGTCCCGTGACGTCAGGTTACGTAACATAAATTTTCCACATAAATTCTGGGGAGAAAACGAATTGGTGTACAGGACTCGTGAAAGCGATTTCCCCGCTAAATTTAGCGGGAAATGCACTGACGGACGAACTGACGAACGGAAGGAAAGAGTTTGGGAATGAGAGGGGGGGGGGGGGGGGGAAGCGTTAAAAAGAATTTCATGCTTTAAAAGCCGCATTTTTAACCACAAAAGCAGACAACTGGAGTTTTGTTGCGTTATCACTCTAAGGGAAACAAAATAAATACAATTTTTTTTTATGGGTCTTAGGGCCTCTTTGAGTAAGCATATATTTACGGAAACCCCATTCTTCTCTTGCGAAGCAGATGAGGGCACAGTATTGTCCTCTTTGCATTGTAGAATTAAGCCCTCAATCATCATCATCATCAAATGTCGCGTGGAAGCAGGTATTTGATTAAAACGCGATGAAACACCAGTAATAAAAAGTACTGTTTATAGTACACTTCTGACGGACGTCCTACACCTGTGTCCTTTTGCTGGTCAGACCCCATGAGTTTGCATAACGGCTAGCCCACATGGTGCGTTTTTCTCCGCGTCTGCGTCGCGTCTGCGCCTGCGCTTTGACGTCACTTCCGGCGCCGGGACGAAACGCAGCGTTTTTAGGCGCATTCCGGCGTATCTGGAGGAGCCAGATATTTTGCGTCCAGGCGTCGCGTTTCGCGCTGCGTCTAGAAAGCAACAACCAACGAACGGCCGTGTTCACTAGTTGCAAGGAGCGTTTGAATTTTCTCTACTGTTTTCGCCACTGTAGGACTGTAGTTTTCGCCACGGACCTTGCGACAAAGGTGATAAAAATAATAATAATTTTTATTTGCACAGATTGCGATACCTACTCGGCAGCGTGCAAGGCTAGGCAGACAGGTTGAGGCCCTTACGCAGGTGCGCCTGCTAGCCCACCGCCAAGTAGGAAAAGGGATACGGGAGGGGAAAATAAAAATGCAAACACTCAAAACAGAAAGATACACATACAAAAACGAGTAACAGCACTGTGCCATTCCACGGCAGAGCGCCCGCCAACGCTCGCAGCAGGGCGAACATGGGTAGTTACGTCCTTCCCCCCGCGGACATCAGTTTACAATACCTTTTGCACAAATCCAGGGACCTCTCCCTGCTCCGCGGGAGACGCTGACGCTCCTTGAGCGGAACAGAGAGGAGCTAGCGAAGTACAAAAGCATCCTGCACTCTTGCAGGCGAAATTTAAAGAATACAAGAACACCGAGAGACAAAGGAACAAGATTAATACTATCGGCAACAGCCGCAAGAACACAACCTCTGTAGCGGCCAGCTGTAAATGTTTTGGCTCGTGAGATGGTGATGCCGATGGCGTACCGAAAGGTGGATGAGGCGTACGCACTAAAAAGGATGAAAATGAGTGAAATTGAGCTTCATTGCATTTTATGTAATAAAAATGCGTGCTTACTATTAATAAAATTAAATATTTCGGCATGTAGCCATCATTTAACGCGCGATTTTTATCTAAAATTTGCGTTTGTTTCTTAAGCGCGTCTGGCTACGTTGGGCAGACGCTTCGGAAACGCAGACGCGAACCGCTGCCCGGTAGCGCTGCGTGTGGTTTGACTGGGCGCACGCGTCTGGCTTCCAAGCCGAGACGCGCGTCTAGACGCACTGAAAAACGCGCCATGTGGGCTAGCCTTAAAACGTCTTCATGCAAAACTGCGCATCGTAGCCGCATGGAACTGCAATGTCGAATTCTTGTAGTTACACAGTTCGGACAAACTAACTAGATTTATCGTAAATACGAAGCCCCCTAGCTGTGACTAGAGTAAAATAAGGGACGGGATAAACAAAGTCTCACTTCGTGTTTGTCTTGTTTCTTATCTTATCCTAGACATCGATTTGTTTTCGTTATTATGTTACATTTTCACCAGGTCGTTCGTGCGCTTACTTTTTGTTCATTTGACCAAATTCAATACGAAAGAACAAAATGTGAAATACAGGATATGATGTGAACCGCCATCGTGCCTTCCGCTTTTGCCTCATTGTTGCCTGCCCACTTTTTTTTTTTAACTCGCAATATACCTTCTCTCGTTTAAAGGGATCTTACAACGATATAGGGTAGGAGTGTTTTTTCACTTCACACACGCCTGCTGACACTAAGCGTGACTCAGGCATACTCGCATGCAGCACCACTGACCCAGAAACCTTCTTGCCGTGTTTTAACTTCAAGAATTAAAGCGAGTTCTCTCTTGCGTTTTAGAGCGCAGCTCTTAGGCGCGCGTTTCCGGGTTGAGTGGCGTCGCCGTCGCCCTCGGCGTAACTGCGAGTTGCATATTATGGGACTTTCCCATAAACACATCACCCGTGACGTCATGTGTGACATCACGAGGGTCACCAGTGACGTCACAAGGGTCACGAGTGTTGAGAGTGACGTCACCCTCGTGACGTCACACGGGCCTGCCCTCTCTTCCCCTCCTCCTCCTCAAGAGCTGCGCTCTAATTCGGCATTACAGAAAATTGTAAACGTCTTTTTTTTTTTTTTTACTTTCACAATCCTTCATGTCGTAGTCGAGGGTATTGCAATGTTTACGTGTTCAAGGAAATTGCCACTTGGCGACGAGAGTCAAATTGGTCAAATGCGGCTCATTTACACGCTTGGCAGCAGCTGTGAATGGGTGCCCCCATAACTGGCCTTCATATTTTCTTTTTCTTATTATTACGTCCACTCCACTTCATCATGACCACAGCAGGGCAGGTTATTGCCATTTTAGATTCTACCGTGTCTTTTTTCTCCCCAACATTGTCCGTTGTAGAAGCTCGTGAATGCCCGCTTCAATGAGTTGGCATCCGGGTAAGACCAGAGAAGGTGGGCAATGGCGGCTGTAGCCTGGCGCGTGTGGAAATCGTATACCGTGTGTGTCAGACGGGTCTTTTGCCCTTTTCAAGGGGGCATCGTAAATCGATTTCTTAACGTATGGAGCAAGCATTTTTGTAGAGGGGTGGCCGAAGATGGCGCATGCTATACAGACTTGAGCGGTGCTCATTACTTTTTGGAGTGATTTTGCGATCGTTTGATTACATTTATTGGGAAATGATCAAAATCGTAACTCTGATTACTTTTGTAAGTACGAAAATTACTTGAAACCTTTACCATTTTCCCTGTCGTTTTGAATGGCGCCCTTTGCAAAACGTTTTCTGCCAAAGAATCTCGTAACCAATTCTGCGACAAAGTGTGGTTTACCACAATCGGTGAATTAAGAAGATAAGTAGTTTACAAATGGGTGATTCTAATCCAATGGTGGACATTACGAGAGCGTTTGCAAACCTGCAGAAATAATCTCGATTTGAGAATTCGAAGTAACAGGATATCTGACGGCTGCTTTTCCTTCAACTTTCAATTAAATTTTTTTCTCGAGTAATCGAGTAATTTAATTAAATACTTTTTTTAACAAGGAGTAGATGTAATTGGGATCGATTATTTTTTTTTTCGAATATCGTCCATGAACACTGATTTTATGTATCAAATTTTTAAAGAATGAACTTACATGAGTACAGAGCAATACATTGGGAGTGGGAAGTCGCTATCTAAAGTGCCAGCGTCTCCTAAAAAAAGCCATCTAATTGGCGCAAAAGCTGACAATCGCGGAAGTTCTGGACATAACCAAAAACATAAAAAAGCTTTATTGTCGGTCTTTGTGTCTATTCTGGTGGGTTCCATTAGTAAAAATGACAAAATGATTAAATCCTTGCGACCTAAGTCTGGCTACCAAATAAGCCACGCTTGAGAGTAACGCCATTCCAGCCATCTTGGTGTTTAAAATCCTGGTTTGCCAGTTATCTAGAGCTGTATCTAAAATCGCGGAAAACGCTTTCCCATCCTTCAAAAGCGTTAAAATAAACTGAAGAAGAGCAAACCGATATTGACTGAGATTCCTGCCACCGTGTCTAAAGCTCGAAACGTCGCATTTTAGAACCAGAACGACCACGTAATTGCAACCGCTTTGCACAAAACTTCAAAATGGCGGCGCCCACATGAGAATCGGGGAATATAGAATGGAGATACTCTATGCGTAGCATACTCAGTGGCAAGGGCTCAGCCGTATACACCCATCGCTCCATCTATTTTTTTTTTTTTTATAGTTACAGTAGCTGTAAAATGCCGTCCCTCTACGGTGCCAACAAATGTACGACGCTTCTCCATTTCCTTTAGCAGAGTGAGGACGAGTATTGCCGCATGTACTTGTTCAACTCGGCGGTTGGGGTTAGTGTCTTGTACCTTTAGGGTTCCGTGTTCTCAGATAAATCCGAAAACAAAATCTGAAAAAAGACTTGCCGGTAAATTTTTTGTCAGTTCGAATTTCGAGGTCACGACGACAAATAAAAAAGCAAAAAAGACGGTGTTCTACACATAAACTTCGTAAGAAGCTGCAGGGTCAATGTTCTAAGGAGATACCACTTCAGTTTCGTATAAAAACTAGAACTATACTATAGTCAGGGTTGGGCAGAAATACTCAAAAATGTATTTGGAAATACAAATACTGGGATACATTAAAATAGTAGCTAAAATACTGATACTAAAATATTAATGTAAAAATGTATCGCGATACGTATCGGAAATACATTTTAAAAAGTGGCAAAAAGTATTTGGAAATACAAATACAGGAATACATTTCAGGGAGGGCAGAAATACAAATACAGAAATACTGATACTGCAATACATTTTTCAAATTTGTTTGAGACGCCAACTGAGATGAACCTTGAAGTTTAAAGTGGAAGTTTGTAATCCCGAAATTACTTTCCCGTAGGCTTGGCACTTTGTCTTGAAGGTAGTGGTTTCGGACCACAAGGAGTCTTCAATTGGCTCAAAATAATGTTTCATCAAGGAGTGACATCGGTCCCTTCCCTGACATCCTGTCTGTCTGACGAGGGATGCGAAAAGACTTTGATCTCTAAATAAATCTAATGTCGCCCTAAATCCCAACAAAACGTCACCACGCCCCTGTCAACATTGATCACATGACGTCGCGGTGGAATGAACTGGTATTATTTATCTGCAGGTGTGGCCTTGAACATGAAACTTTACCAAACTGCTCTATGAAAGGACAATACGCACTTTCGTTGTAGGTTACCTAGTTGAAGATCGTGCAGGCAGTGTCATTTGGAATTTTTTGAGACTAGTGGACCACCTGAAGCATCCTGGAACACATGTCTTATTTTTTGTTACGGTTGAAAAAACGATGCGGTGGCATCTCTGTTCTGAAGGTCCTTCCTGCCGATTCTCCGCCACCGACGCATGAATTGCAGTCCTCAAGTTTTGCCTAGCATCATCCAAACAGAGACCATGTGGACGGCGACCAGATATTCCCGGCACAGGTGCGAGATCTACGAGAAACAGCGCGCTCGAGACGAGTCGCAGGTGTACGAAGTCCGGGTCGGCACAGCGAGGCCACGTCTGGTCTCCTTCCTGGGTTTCTGATCACCAGAGCAGCGGGTCACGTTCACGTCGGCTGATGACGCACCCTTGAGCCGTGTAATATTAAGGCAAGAGAGACGGTTAGCAGCGGGCGTTGGATGCCAGCAAACAATGACTCAAGAAATCCCTACCTAAGGACCTGCGGCAGAAGATGCACTGACTCTACTCCTGGCACGCCACCTGGTTCGAGTCCTCGGCTACGCAACAGTTCTTTGAAGAGAGAAGAGGACGCATAGAAAAATAGTTTGGGGAATCGGGGGGAACCTTGGTCAGGGGCATAGTAACAATGCCCCAGCATCTCCTTGACCCTGGGCCCGCAAAGTTTAAAATAAAATGCGTTGGGATTTGTTTTGTTTTTTATTTTGTTTTTCTGGGGGGGGGGGGGGGGGAGTATTTTTGAATAAATGTAACGAAATACACTTCATCCTGATTGTATCGCGATACAAAGAAACATTCCAAATGTATTTCGATACAGGAATACAGATGCGGGTGAAAAAGATGTATCGGGATACAGAAATACAGATACGAAATGTATTTCTGAAATACTATCGCGATACATTTGTATCGCGATACTGCCCAACCCTGACTATAGTCAAGGTTCCTTCGAGACAACAGGTCATGGTACTTTTATATATATATATATTTTTTAACTGGAAACGCAGCGAAGCAATCTGTGAGTTTCAAAGAATTGAGACTCTAACAAAATTAAACGCCGATAAACCCCGAATTTTCAGCGAAAAAATAAACTCCTAAGAACCCCCTCAAAATTTCGCGAGAAAGAAACTCTGAAAACACGGAATCCTTCGTTATACTTAAACCCCAACATCCAGTCACGCCACCGTTTTTGGTCTCGCAGAAGTCAACTTCTATAGTTTTGCTAGACCTACTACTTCAGCTAAATCCACGGCACTATATATTTTTCTTCTTTTTTTTTCTTTTTTTAACGAACCGCAAATGTTTTGTTCGGGAGAGCGCACGTGTTAAGCCCGCTCGCACCTGCGAAAAGAAAAAAATGTATATAACGGCGGGGAGCAGGCATTCGCTCTGTTGACTTTCATTCTGAAAGTCATAAAATGGGTGAGTGGAAATTTCCCTTCATGTTGCGGCGACAGGCGTTTTGCCGCTATCATGCCGTCTTTTTCTTCGATAAATTGACACGGAGTCACTGAGTGCTCGAGCAATGCACGCCGTGGCGAGTCTCGCGCATCTCATTATCGCTCCTCGCCCAATGAGGTTGCGGCATTAGCCTATGAGGACGACAAAGAGCCAATCGGGAAGCGAGAAGCAAAATCTTATTTTACCCAAAGCGCAACGTCACGGTGGTCATCGCGTTTTTGTACATGTTTTAAACCAGTGATCAACGCGGAAGGTCCAAGTGAGTTGCGCTTTTCATATATATATATATATATATATATATATATATATATATATATATATATATATATATATATATATATATATATATATATATATATATATATATATATATTTATATATATATATATGTACGCGGTTGTACATGCTCGTGCCTTCGGCTACGTTGGGACGTATGATAAAACGAAGTATAGCGCGGACAGTGCATGCGTGTGTGCTAGATGGCACGAGCCCATTAGATTTAAACGCCATACCGATAACATTTCTTTGGGCAGCCTCCCCAGCGAATTCTCGTCTCTTACACAAAACGCATGCGCTTGAACGGGAGAGATATATATGCATAAATGTGAAGAAAGTCTGATTGAGTGCCTTCATACCTTTTGCTTCGCTCTCTCAACCATATTTCTGTTCAATCGTTTATTTTTGTTGTTGTTTTTTATGTGAAACGTGCTTTGTCTTGTCGGGGGGAGAGTCAAAAAATCTGTGAAGCCGAAAAGTGAAGCTGCCGATTAACTTGAC
This sequence comes from Ixodes persulcatus, assembly GCA_013358835.2. Classification (NCBI taxonomy): domain Eukaryota; kingdom Metazoa; phylum Arthropoda; class Arachnida; order Ixodida; family Ixodidae; genus Ixodes; species Ixodes persulcatus. The sequence continues at coordinate 14,804 of JABSTQ010000818.1, forward strand.
GCTAATTGGCTGAGCCAGATGATGACGTCACACCCCCTAGTTCGACGCTGATTGGCTGGTTCAGGTTCTGGATGAGCGTCAGGGGTTTAGAACGCGTGTTAGCACCAGTATCACTATTCCAGGAATTGCTATCGAGTGTATACACTCTTAAAAAAAAAGGGTACTGTAGTATCCTCCTTAAGGGGGTAACTGACTTGCACACAGGGCAACCCCTTTTGGAGGTATCGTTACCCCCTGCATCGAGGGTGCAAACTTACACCCTGGGTTAGGGTGCAACATTGCCTCCTTTTGGAGGTAACCTTAGTTCCTTTTGGTGTTAAAAGTGCATCCTTTATGGGTCAGCCTTTACCTCCTTTAGGGGGGAATTTCAACCCTTTTGAGAGGTAAGACGACGTAATGGAGGGCGCTGCTTTTACCTCCTTTTGGAGGGAACTATGATTCACTTTGGGGTTGAATGCACACGATGAGGAAAACAGCTCAGAAATCGCGAACTACGAAGAACAAACACGACAGAAAAGTGCTGTCCTGTCATGTTTGTTCTTCGTAGTCCGGGCTTTCCGAGCTGTTTTCCCCATCATGTATAACAGCAACCAACTGGCCCAGTTCACCACCTTATTACAGGTTAAATGCACACTTGATGGAATCACTTTGGAATCACATGACAATGTTTTATTGTGGCTGTCACAAACAAAATGGCATAACAATCAATTGCATGACTAGACATCTTATAAAAGTTCGTAGATAGGAGTATCAACTCCTTTATTTGCCTACTTCTTACTCCGGTAGTTTGTTGAGGAAACTTTTGATACACAAGGTTCACGACTTTCAGGCACCCCTATAGTAAATCCTCGCGCGATATGTTAAAGGGGCACTGACACGTCAAAATCATATTTTTTTTTTTTATTATCCGAAACGATTGAAAACGATGCCGGGACATTACCCTCAAAATTCGAAACTTGAAAATTCAGTATTTGTGAATTAAAAAAACAATTTCCAAATGCCGAATTTGAAGTTCCCGCGCGATCCGCGCCAGAACAGTGAGTCAAATTTTGCGGTCTCCTGAGACTCGACTTTTTTTCAGACCTCCGCCGTTGCCACGGCAACCCCAAGCGAGATGGAGGTGATATCACGCCGGCGCGGGAAAGAACCGGTTTCTTTCCCCACTCGCCGTGTTGCTCGCCGACGATGCCGCCAAGTTTTCCGAGGGAGGGTACAAATCTAGGAAGCAACATCACACCGAACTCTGATTTCTGGTATTTCAGAAAGAGGGGCCGTAGGGCGCTCGCAATTGCGTTAAAAAACATGTTTTACGATTGCCGTTATTAAATGTTATAGAAATGTCACCTACAAAGCTTCTAAAATTCCTGATTTTTGACGTCACCGATCAAAAGAAGCGAGGAGGTGAGCGCGGGAAATTTAAACACCAAAAATAAAAAGGCGCACGCGCGCGCGGGGAAATTTTTTTTCGCGATGCGGTTTTTTTTGCGTGTCTGTGACTACAACTTGCATCGTTTTAGACAATAAAAAAAATACGACCTTTGGGTTGTCAGTGCCCCTTTAAGAAACCGATTTTTTTTTTGCGGTCTCTTCAAACAGCCAACGATCTCTTTGACTGAAGCCGTATAGGTACAAGCAAAGACCTTCAGCAGGCTACCGGTAACGAAACTTATCCGTAACACTATGGGAGAGCTTTGCATACGCGACCGCGCGTGACGCTGGTGACAAGGGAGCAGAGGACCGCTAATCTATCCAGCATCGCTGGGAGTCGGTCAACCTAGAAGTCTTATTGGAATTTCGAACGCCCTTCCGAATGAGCCACCCCTCGCACAGACAGCGTCTCTCGTTATTGTAAGTGTTCGCAAGCCTGTACACACAGTCAACCGATTCGATTACCTATTCTGCAACATTCTCCAAAATAATATTATTTTCCTTTCTTTTCCTTTTTTTTTCGAGAGAACTTTTTAATGCTGCTATCACCGTCAAACTTCAGCGCCGCGAGCAGCGCCGTCAAGGTAGAGTCAGTGCGAACCCGTACGCTCAACTGTCTTGCTTTCTCTCGTTCGTAAAAGCACAGTTTTTTTTTTTCTTTTTTTTTTATCTTTAAGCAAACGAATAAAGATTTATAATACAAACTCTCAGACAAGGAGAAATAAAAATGGGCAAGATTACACAAAATCTCAAACACAGCTGAGTTTACTCCCGAAGGAAGAATTATTTATAGTCGTCCGCGCAGACATGAAAGGGGGAATAAGACAAAAAGACATGCCGGCGGCATGTCTTTGTAGGTTTGAATAGAACTTGGCGGCATTTTCGGTTCTTCGTGACGTAGCTCAATCAAAATGACCTCTAACCTGATCGTAAATCACTGACAGCCTGAGAAACGAAAGGGGCGTAGCGTCCAAGCTTCTTACTCAGTAATTCGTTCTCTGGCCTTCTAATCTCCTCATGCCGCAATCGTGCTTTGCACGGAGCCACGCGGAGTGCAAGATCGTCTGCTCCTTGTGTGGGGGGAGGGTTGCGATGAAGTCAAAACGCCGAGCTGTGATTGGGTCTGATTGTAAGAACAGCCGGTAGTCCTCGATGCTTGCGGCCTCGAGGTCTACCCACTATCCAGCAGACGAACTTACGCTCCGCATAGCAAAAAGCTTGAGACTCGCTACGCCTTGCGTTACTGTCGGTGACCCTAGATTTCAGTGGAAGAGGTCTTTGAATTCGAACAAAGAGTAAAAGTTGCAATGAAGACACCTTCAATATTATGTCTCAAGTTTTCTTTCGATCTTATTAGTAGGAGCGTGGTGACAGCCAATTAAAATTTCGACGTAGACCCGCTCGTTGCAGCGCGCCGAGGGTAGTAAAGCGCGAGAGCGGAGAGGGAAAACTAGCAAAAGTGACGTCATCAGCAGGGTCGGATGACCCTTGCTCGCCACAAAGCTGGCTCGGGGATGCCGTCAATGACTTCACGACGCTCTCAACAGATAACAGGCGGAAAAGGGTGTCGCCCCATGTCCGGTGGCAATCGCTGCACGTATTTTCAAAAATAAATGCGGTTTACGTTTACTTCTGGCCAAGATAAATGCGATAACTAAATTCACGGGACAAAACGCTATTCGCGACTCGAGCGAACTATAGGGAGCGCGCTGGACAGGCGAAATCGCGGACGAAATGAGGTCGTTTTCGTCGTTCAGCACACGGACCATCATGAATCTGTAGCACTGCAGCGTAAAATCGGTGTTACACATGAACGCAAGGCGATTTGTCGACGATAGAAGCCTTCTTCTAGTCAATGCGTAGGAATGACACGGTGGAAGCATAAAAATAATTACTGGAAACGATGTTTGTTTCTATGCTGCCTACGAGAACCAAGCAGAGATAGCAGACGACAGAGTTGAAAAGACCTCCCATCCTGAGCTTCTCGGCGTTGCCGCTACGCGGCGTCGGTTTTGCAGGTGTCGCCAATAGAAGTCCTCTCCTAAATCAGATTTCTTGAGAAGTGTTTCAGCTTCCCTTTAAGACTGTGAAAAGATTATCATGGTCACCGACAACTTAAGAAATGTGTGGTTTATCTTCAGGCACGTAGCCAGGATTTTGTTTCGGGGGTGGCCCGCCCATGACAAAATGCTGTATGAGGGGGAGGGGGGAGAGGAGGTCCCAGCAAAATGGAAGATTTCGGGGGGGGGGGGGGGCATGCCCCCCCCCCCCCCCCCCCCTGGCTACGTGCCTGCTTATGTTCATGCTCCTTGCTTCGTGATTCAATCTTTCGACGTTCCGCTTGAGACTAAAGCAGAGCTACAATGGTCCTCATTTGTGACGTCATTAGGCGGATATCAGGCGTTCGGAATTAAAATACGCAGTAAATACATCATCGGTCGAAGACGCCTTCTGAGCATGGTTTTATCATAACAAGGTTTCGAGGTTTTGGGGTTTTGTTTTATCCAAAACAATACGTCAACTGAGGGCTATGTCGTGTCAGTATACGCAGTACGCCGACAGATCGTGCGCGATAAACAACAATAGGATCCTGCGTGCACACCGTAAGGCCCGGTTCACACAGTTGCGTTTGACTGCGTTGGACTGCGTTGCGGCTGCGAGACACCAGGACATCCCTGCTGCCTATATCGCGTGCCAAGAAGATTCTTTGAATTTGATTCTACGCTTAATACGAAGCACAGATGTGCCGGTGACTCGCTTTCGGTTCTCGCCGCAACGCAGTCAAACGCACTCAAACGCAAATGTCTGAACCGGCCTTAATGCTTGCGAGTGCGATCAATATTTTTTTTTAATCCTCCCCCTTCTTTTATGGAAGCACCTGCTAACCGCCGGTTACACGTACCATGTACAAAAACGACATGATGTAGTGTTATGATTATAATGCAATTAAATGCAAAGGTGCAAGCGAGCTGGACAAGAAAGATGAAAATAATCCCTGGAGAAGGGGAGCAAGAGGGACAAAGGACAAACACAAATCTCCAAACACAGCTAGGTGACTAGGTGACCCCTTCTCCAGGGATTATTTTCATCATTCTTATACAGCTCGCTTGCACCCTTGCATTTAATTGCATTATAATCATAACCTTAAATTGCAAGCTTCACCCTTGTTGGTCTTAGACTGGTGGCAGCTGATAAAAACCCGTTTGCTCTACTGACGTCTAACCCCTGGTTAGCTCAGTTGGTAGAGCGCTCCACCTGTAATGGAGAGGTCCCTGGTTCGATACCCGGGCCAGGCGGATTTTTTTCAGTCGCGCACCAGTCACCTAGCTGTGTTTGGAGATTTGTGTTTGTCCTTTGTCCCTCTTGTTCCCCTTCTCCAGGGATTATTTTCATCATGATGCACTGTATAGGTTTCTGAGGCTTGACTGCTTTACTGCGCACTAAACGAAAACGATACGGCGTACTTAATTGAGGTGGCGATGTGGGCCGATTGGTTCATAGTGACAAAAAGGGGTAAACAGCACGAAAAGACCGAAGACAGAGAGGGACAGCCCCGCCACACGGAAAAATTAAAATCTTATTTTACCCAAAGTATAAAATTAAAATAATAAAGGACATTTTCACAGGTCATTTGTCCATCCAACCATAGCGCTCCAATAGCGGCTAAATTAAGAACAATACACCCAAGGGGACAACGACCTATATTATTTGTTTTTCTTTCTAACGCAGCGTTCGGCTGACGTACACCCGAACGCCGCGTCAGAGTTCGGCTGCAGCCCGTGTCCAATCAACGAAGCACCAATTGAACACGAGTCCCCTGCCGAACGCAGACGCAGCACTCCAGTAAAACCTATGTCGCGTCCCTATCGACGGATACGACGAAACAATATTCCAGTTCAGAGGCTTCGTGATGGGTCAACACCGAGCTCTGTAGAAAACAAGCCGGACAAAGCTATGCGTTTCCATCTCCTCTCCATGCGTGTAGACAACTTAATGATTGTATTACTTTAACTGATCAGTTTAATTTATAAGCTTCGTTTACCGAAACAAAAAGCATGGTTCCTTTTTTTGTGATTGTAGAACAGTGAAATCAAACAAAAATCAGTCATATTATAATTATACATGGGATGAAACCGATTAACCGGTTTACCAAACAATTTAGTCGAATTCGCGCAGAAAAATAAAGGTTCGAGATCCCGGGGCATTTACCGTGCGTGATTGGTTCAGCCGGTGATGGCAAACGTACAAACACGATGAGCGCCGTGATGGTGCATTTTTGGCGCTGCCTGGTTGGCTCCGTCGGATCGTGGCGTGAGCTGAGGTCGAACTTAGAGTGCACATTATACGGAGGTTTCTAATGTTTCGTCGAACCTGTGGTTCGATATATTCGGCGAACTTTCGCATTTTCCCGCAAATTTCGGGACATGTTGGCCGACTTTGACGCTAAAATGAAATATTTGGCGAAACAAACAAATGTACATAAAGCTGTTCATTCATTGTTTTCTAAAATCATAGCCATGTGTTTACGGAAAGGAAAAGGAAATTTATGTACATTGAGCGGCACTGTTGGCGCGAGCACGACTTCGGCGTTTTTTCGCATTTTTACTTCTAGAGGGCAGGGGAAAGCGTCAAAATTTTCCACCTACCCTCCGCGTCACTAGTTGTGTGTAGTGCAGGCGAAGGCAACGCCCGGCGAAGAGAGAAAGGGCGAGCACTAGGAAGGCGGGACGGGAGAGGAGTGCAACGGGGGGCGTGGGGAGAAAGGGAGAACACTAGAAACGTGAGAGGAGAGGAGGTCTCTCTTCTTCTCCCCAGTCTTTTTAATGCTTGCCTTTTCTCCCTTCGCCTGGCGTTGCCTTCGCCTTTGCTGCACACAACTAGTGACATGGAGTATAAATTAATGCGCCAACTGAGCACGAATTTCCACCACTATATGTCGACCAGATTGTTAGGTGGCTCCCTCTCGTGGTTCCAGTCTGTGACGTCTCGGCCAAAATTATCAATTGCCAGCTACAATTTCCACACTGTGTGTAAAAAAAAAAAGCCCATGAAACCTGTGACCCATCGGTTCGTTAAACCAACGCCGTCAAAATCGACAGTCTGACATCCCTCTTATTTCTATTTCTAAAAGTAAAATTCCTCGTACTCAAGACGACACACTCAGCGCTTGACCAATCGCGGAAGGTCAACCACTGCGACGCCTTTGGTCGCTCACGTCGCCAACAGTAGTTTCGATGACAGCTTGTTTGCGCTAACAGTGACACGGAGTGTACTTTTATAGCTGTAGTTAGTGCATTAATACTAAACAATAAAACAATATACAAAATAAATACTGCACGCTGTCCTCAAGCGGGTGAAATCAGCTCGTTTATTTATTTATTTATTTCAATTTTTGCACATGCGCACAAAGGTCGAAGGTTACAGTCGTGCGTTCGACGAACTTCGAGGTTCGAAAAGGTCAAATTCGGTCCAACTCTAAAGCTTCGCAGGCTCGCAACATTCCTATTGTGGTCTCAAGACTGACGTGCTTTCCCACGCGAATAAAACAGCTGCGCATCCGCCAATATTTCGGTTTAAAGGGGTCATGAAACGATATCGGGTTGGAATATTTATGACTTTGCATAGGCGCTAGTCTGGCCCAAGTATACTCGCACAGACCGCCACTGATTGAGAAGATTTTCTGTCGCAGTGAAATTGCGAGGATAAAAGGGGACTTTTTCTTTCAGTCTTGCCTTCGCAAAGCTTTATGATGCATTTCTGGAATCGAAACCACCCGCCTGACGACAGTCGAGCGCGGCTCGTGGATTGGACACGGAAACGGCGATTGTTTATCGCCCCAATTAAATTTCTATTTTGTTTTTGTTTTTACCACTGCGTGTCGTTGTCTTCGGTCACTTCACACCGGGCGTGGACCTATCGCTTGCCACCGGTCCGAATCTAGCATTTCTTTTATTTTAAAGTAATTTAATGTTTTTTGTTGTTTTTTTTTTTTTTTTTTCAAACGAAGTTAAAACATTTTTTTTCTGTACCTTGGGACAGTTTTGTGTGTCTCTGTGCGCGTACGCGGAGAGGACGGGAAAAAATGACTTGACTAACCAGCCTGCGCCGTCATATTCTGAGCGCAGTTCAAAGTCTAACAGATTCTCCCGTTCACAGGGTACTTGATGACGCGATCAAATATCCATAACAATATCTGACTTAAGAAAACAGAAAAAAATCATGAACAAAATGAGCTAGGATTACGTTTTTCACTATATAAAATTCGATGTAATTTTTGTCATTCATAAATTCCACGTCATGGCCACGGGATATACGTAACTTTTTTTTTTTTTTTTGTATTTACCTCTCATGAGCATTCGTCACCACCTGCAAGTTTGAATCATATCCCAGTGAATAACGCTCGAGTTTTAGAATTTTAGCAATATAGATTGTGCCTTCCCTAAAAGTTGGCGACAAAAACAAAATCCAGGCTTTGATTTTATTTTAGTTTAATATTAATTGGGGCTGTCTGGATATTTATACAGCGTGTAGTTGGTCAGCCATTTCAAAGTTGCGACGAGTCACTCGCTGTAGATGAGCAATTTAGGCAGTGCGGTACAACCGCTAGCTTGGGGTCTTTAAAGGGATACTGAACTGAAATTTCGAGCTCACAAAACAGGGTTGGACGCTGCAAAACCCAAAAACATCACTCCTACAGCGATATCTCCAACGGATCGCCGTATTTTTGGAAAAGAAGTTTGCGACTGAACACGGCCGACGAGGCCGACGAGACAAGGCACGTCACGATTCCCATTCTCTCTCCTCCTCGCTTCATCCCGTCGAGCTGGTGAACCGAAGCGAGGAGGAGAGAAGCGAGGCCGCTTCCCCTCATTCTCGAATTCTCCCGGAGGACAGTGACGTCAGAGACCTCGCTTCATCGCGCCCTTCTTTTCCAAAAGTACGGCCATCCGTTTGAGATATCGATGTATGACTGATGTTTTGGAGTTCGTAGCGTCCCGTTCAACGCTTCTGCGGCCTTATTTTGCGAAATCCAAATTTCGGTTCAGTATCCCTTTAACGTGCACCACGCAGTAGTGAGACACGACCGCACGCCGGTACGATGCTCGTCCAGATCGAAACCGGCACGGGTGGGGATTGAAGCCAGGATCCCTGGGTTCTGCAGCGCGAGCTTTTGTTCCACATTCTCCGAGCTGGTGTGCGCTAGACCACTCAGCCACCGATCCCCCTTTTAGTTAAAAAAAAAAAAAAATGTTATGCAGAGTGGATGTCTAAATAGCTATATAAATTATTTTTAACAATCTTTGCCCCTCGGCTCTCTTTCCCTGGTGATTGAAGAAAATTTAAAAAAATCGTTTTTACCGAAAAGTTTAAAAATGAAAAGTTGTTAACTATAAACCGATATCGCTGACGTTCTAGCGTCGAAACATAGTCACACAATGCTCACGCATCACTAAAGAAACTCTAGAAAATCCCGTTTTAACTACAAAACAACCAAATGGTTTCAGAAAATGTCAGCTCGTCATCGACTATACCCGAGTCTGCAAAAGCACACCCCAAAAAAATACGCCGGTGTACTTCGGAAGTTGTATATTTAATTTATCGTCTTATTTTTTTTTTTCGATTTGTAACGTTGCATAAGTATTTTTTTATATAATTTTGTCTATAATCGCAAAACGAGTGTATACTGTGAGTGACAGTTTTAGAAATGCAGGACGTGGCTCATTATGTTGACGCTTCTCGCTGATCGTGATTGGTCCATCGACGTACCGATCGGTTCATGCCGCAACCTTATTGGCTGAGGAGCGATAATGAGATGTTAATATAGTCAGCTGTCGCAGATTATAGTAACGTTTGTATTTTTTTATTTATTGTTATTAATTTTTTGTGTTTTTGTAACTTAGCGTTAGAATTCTGCAAGCGCAATCCTTCGATGTTTGTCATCTTTACTAAAACAGAAACGAGCGCAATATTTATTTCTCCCACATTTTTCGCATCATTCTAGAGTGTATGTATAAATTATTCTCAAAGACTTATTTTTCTTTTCTTGCTTAATAACTCTACGCCAATCACCGAGTTTCTTCAAGCTTTGTTCAATGCTTTTGGTTAACCCCCCCCCCCCCCCTTTTCCCCCATATACATGGATCGCGAAAATGATACTTTTTGTCACTAAAATAGACTATTTCTGACACCGACTTCAAAATCCTGGCGCGCGCGCGCGCGCGTGCTATGCCCGCATTTTGACGGGACTTTTGGTATCTGCGTCTCCTTGGCAACTGACTACCGAGAGGTTCTGCCCAAAGCCAAAGGTTGCTCTCCGGCTCCGGGATATCGCACACATTGGCAGTATACAGCGCTGCTCCCACGAACAATGGCGCGACGTGGCGTGCGGGCGTCAGGCTCAGCGGCTTAGTCCAAGCAGTCACCCCCATCCCTTCTGCTCCCAGAAATTAAGTGACACTCAGGTACGTCATAATCAAATTTACCCCGAAAGTATTCATCTCACGCACGAAACGAAAGAAAACTTCATAAATGTTGTATGCGTTATTCGTATATGCAGACTCGACAAAGGGGTCACATATATTATACAAAAATCACACCCTCACAAAAAAAAAAAAAAAGATTACAAGTTGAAAAAGATAATAAAAGTACGCGTCGCCGGACGTTTATTTTCTGCCCAATTTTAGCGCTAGCGGTCCGAAACAGACGCCAAAGTTTCCTACCTAACTGTTATCTTATGTAAAAGTTAGAAGTGACGTTCAGACCCTCGAATACGTGGAGCCGATTAATGTCTGTTACCGAAAACCGGCCCAATTTTCCCATTGAAATTTTCAGGAAATCGCTTCCAACTTTTGAATGAAACGAATGAATGAAGTTTTATTTCGACATCCAGAAAACGTCGGGGAGGAAGGAGCAAAAGGTTGCCGAAGCTACCTGACGAGGCTCCAGTCCACTTAACAGTGTTACAGCAGTCGCAACAGCACTACTTTGAAAGTAGTACCGAAACTTTGGCATCTGGTTCGAACCCCTAGCAATACATTTTATTTTTATTTTTTGTTTTGTGTGTGTGTGTGGGGGGGGGGGGGGGGGCAGTATTGTACTATCTAGTTCACGAATTCAGTCAGATAGCAGCCTGCCTTCTGCTTTCTGGTGGAGAACAATCGATCACCATCTCGTCTGAGAATAGTCTCTTATCCTTTGATCCTTGTCACGTGTTATTCTCAAAACCGCTGCTCGTGGCGTAACTCTTCTCGCGTGATTGTCGCAATATTTGTGACGTCAAGGTCACACGAAAGAGGCAGAGTCGTATGCTTATTCCTTCTACCGTTGTCTCACTTAAAGGTGCTATCTTATCTTTGTAGCATATGTCCTTATGGCGCGCTCTGAAGCTGACGGTATACGCACCCATGGCTGCGTCGTCCCACAAGTTGCCTAATGGTTGCGTCAACGCTTTGCAATATCCATACTTGTGCGGTACTCATTACAAGTAATCAAAGTACTTGTCCTTAAGTTTGTAATCGTTCGATTACTTTTCAAGGTAGTAATCACGAGAGTAACATGATTACGTTTGTAAATATTACGATTAAAATTGCGTTAATCACTGCAACAAAATTGCGTTATCTGCTAACAATGCGGGCAAAAAAAAATAACTGTAAATGTAAAGTACCGTTTCATTAAGGACTGTTTTATTGCTGTAATCCCCGCCATACTAGAACGAAAAAACAATTTTGATATTTTGTTATTTGGTTAAGAACTTTATTTGATTGTTTAGTTCTGACTTTATTGCAATAGGACATCGCTTTTCTGTTTTTGTTTCCTTCTTTTGCGTTTTGATTGTAGCAGCAAACGTTACCTATGTATAGCTGACGGGCGAAGTGGAAGGTAGTAATCTAGCTCAACGCTCCGATTTGTTTAACGGAGCACTTAATTTTGCTCGTGTTCGGCATTGTATGAATCTTTCTTGCTAGATGATTCTTTGATCTAAATACAAACCAGATGCACATAGAAGCATAAAATGATAGACAAACGGTAAATAAAAATATTTTCGGGATGACTTTTTACGAGAAAAGTTTTATTTATATCGTCATAGTAAAACTAGTGCGATTTAAATCACGATTTGTATAACGATTTCGATTATAGCGATTTTATTCTTCACCCTGGTTGTTTGTTATACAGTTATTCCAATTCGATGTGGGACGGCAGACCGTTTTCAAACCGGAAGAAACATCTGCCGTTTTAAAAATTTGAGCTCATCCGTAAAGTAACGGATTCTTTTTCAAGTAACGGACTTTTCCTCTCATGTAATCAAGTAATCTAATGTAATGATTTTAACCACGGGTAATTTTCATTGTAATCGATTACTTTTTTTAGTAACGTGTACAAGACTGAACCACGTATAGGGTGTTTTCACATGACGTCGATCCGCCATTTTGTTGATAGTTTTTTTTTTTTAAACAAAATTACCAATTTGAAGGTTTACATCGCAATCTGTTGATGAGATGTCAGCCTTACAAGACTTATAAGCTTCTATGCTCTACGCATATGAGGGTTCAAAAAATCCTTGAAATGCTCGCATTCAGCACACGCCAGACAGCTCACAACAACAAAATGGTGGACAAAATTACGTCGGTGAAAATACACTATAGTGCAAGCACCCAGGTGTTCCCAACAGAATGTGCTCAGTTTTATTTCATTTATTCTTTTGAGCTACACACAATGTTGAAGAGAGGCAGATAGGGGCCTGGGGAGTCTTTGCTTGATCGTGAGCGGCTGGTACGTGGCACCGACACGCAAGCACCGTGTCTTTTGCCTGAAACATGCGGATTCAGCAAAGAGCACAGAAGATTCTACGAAGAAAAAAGTTGTAGAGCGCTCAAATCCTTATCACGAGCTCTTGCCGCGTTTCTAGTTCTTAGCAAGTTTCGTTTTGGCCTTTCAGTAACCATTAAATACGCACATATAACTATCTGCACGCTTCACGCCTAAATTATTGTCATCTCGCTCACGGAACCATGACAGCAACTAATAAA
>JABSTQ010000819.1:0-64582 GCA_013358835.2 Ixodes persulcatus
CGCTTCATGAGCTCGGTCGACAGGCGACGTATACTTCCTGAAGTGGAAAGAGTACGTCACTCTATTAGATTCGGTGCATTTAGCCGAAACCAAGAAGACACCGTTAAGATTAGGGGTGTCGCGAACCGCCCGAGGTTCGAGTTCGACCGGGTTCGACTTTTTCGAACTTTTAGTGGAAAATTCGACGAACCTTGTATTGAGGTTCGACTCGTGTGCGCATGCGCGACAGGCTGGCCAGTTGGCTTCGGATTGGATGGTGGTGGCTAAGGGATGAATTAAGGGCAGCGCTGATTGGTTATTTCAGTTAATAGAGTACAAAAAATTAAGTTATATTAACTTCTTCAGTGATTAGAATTGGTTTCTTTTAATTGCAACTGTTTATAAAATAAAATAACCCTTTGCATAAAAAAATATTCTCCAAACGTAGACATGCTTGTATCAAGGTCTGGCCACACTGTCCACAAAGTCGAACCGGTCGAATCTGGTGAAAAGTTCGAAGGTTCGTCGAACCGGTTCGACCGAGTCGAACCCCGAAAGTTCGACCTAAAAATCTGGTTCGACAAAAGTTCGCGACACCCCTAGTTAAGATTTTTTCTTTTTTTAACAGGCGCCATAAGTGCGAATTAGGGAGTTTTTGTAGATCGGTCCGTTGACGATGTTTGATACTTCGCCGACGTCTTTGCGCGTGCATCGGCTCGTTATCGGGTATCGTTTTCCGAAGTTGTCAAAACGGTCCACTAAGAGACCCCCCTCGAAAGGTGGGTGATCGTGTTGGGGTACTTTGAACGTGTCGGGCTCATTTTGCGCTCGATTTACTTGGACGAAGCAAGAATGCTGCTTGCACCTCTAATTTCCACACTTTCAGAGACACACACACTGCGGAGTCAACAAACGCGTTTGTCCTCAAGATCGAGTTTTTCGGGCATTACAAGGGTGCCCTGAAGAGGTTTCTGATATCGCCTAAATATGCCGATAACTCACTCTGGGGTGCTCTAAACATCCTAGAAATCCATAAATCATAACGACGCGTGGCTGATTTCTCTATTAAAAAAAAAAAGCAATCAAAGATCGAAATAATCTCCGGGGTGTATCAGTTTTCAACTGATACATGTTGATACACGGTTGTGTACTGGTACGGCAGTATCAGTACACAACCGTGTATCAGTTTACATTCTTACCCTACTTACCATATTCTTATTCTTACCCTCATTATCATTATTATTCTCTCACGACAAAAACGCCTTGCTTTTTGTCGCCCATGTCCGATGGGCGCGCTCTGCGAACTTTCGACTCCAATTTTTGATCGGCTCCCTATCGTTTTGTCGAAACTTTCTCCGTGGAATTACGTTTTGGGGACAACTTTTCATGGACACAGGTTTTGTGGACACTAACGTTTGGTTGGTTGGTTGGTTGTGTTGTTTGCCAGACGTGACATTTGCCTCACTCACGGTGGGCACGTTTCACGGGCCTGGGTAGGTTGATGATGGTTACGTATATGACTACGGTGCGTGCCCCCCACCCCCCGTTTGCGCCGCTTAGCTACCCTGAGCTGTCGATCAAACAATCTGTCGATGAAACATTGCGTACCGATGAAACGTCGTTCGATGAACTGATTGCCCCCAATTGACACGTACGCTCCGTATGCCTGACTGACAGGTTAGATCATTCGGATGTAGACTTGTTCGCTAGAGTAACTCCGAGGAATTCGAGATGAGTTTATTACAAATGATTGGATTATTCTTGTCTTTCGCCTATTGCGCCTGCCAGCTCTTCGAGGGCACTATAAACATTGAATGATCGATTAAACGATTTGTGCTTCACGAATCTAGAGACGTTGAATCTTCAAAATCGAGAGGCTTTTGCGGAAGTTTCGGCTGCAAAACCCCGTTGTTATTTTCTTGTTCTCGTTGGCGACTCTACCCATTCGTTCCGCACGTGACTCTTCTGCGCCGAAGGCAGCGGCGCGGGAAAAACGCGGTTCCTTTATGCTTCGAATCGGGGCCGCTTTCTATTCAGTCCGTTACTCGGTCGCTTTTGTGTGCGAGCAAAGAACTGTCGATGTCTCTCTCTTTCTCCGGGTGCCTTTTGTCGGGGTCCGTCCGTCTTGTCGTCTCTCTCCCGACCTTGTTTGGAGAGCGGGAGGCACTTTCGAATTTCCTCGATTCACTTATCGGTACCTCCTTTTGTCCGTCATCTTTGAAAGCGAAGACGTGACGGCCGAGACGGCGGGAAAATCGTCCCGTGCCCTTTATTTTCCTAGTCTGTTTCTTTGCCAGAAAACAAAAACAAAACAGACGCGAATTAAAAAAAAAAAGCAAGGATTTTGCAAGTTTTTTTTTTTTTGTCTATTTGAATTAGGGTGTGTGACTATACCGGTTTGAACCGAGTAGCCTTGCGCCGTTCATAACCTTCACAGAGGAGTAAAGTAGTAATTTGAGCTAGTTGGTACTTCAACATGATAAAATGGCGATGTTTCATCATGTTTACAGCGGAAGGCAAAGTCGCGACGACCATTTTCGAAATTTCATAAAATATGCATAGATTTGTGCGGCCGCCATTAGTTGGTCATGCACGGTGAGCACGCATTGGAGCACGAGCGCTTCGTCAGCATTCGGACTGTACTCGGATCGAAACGTATTCCACACGAGTGCTGCGTAAAGCGCGAGACACATGGACGGCAGAGTCGTTCCAATCCGACAGTCCGAACGCCGCTCCGAATTGCCGCACGCGACAGGTTTGAGACACACGCTTCCGATCTTGCATGCGACACGACGATCCGTTCGGCTCCGCCCAGCAGATCCAGGCACTCCAGCGGAGGTCCGCGCTCGTAGATCTCTGGTCCCAGATTGGCGGTTTAGCTCGCACGAGCTAAGTTAGGAGCTCGTTCTCGCTAGCGCGTGCATTCTTTGCCGGGGCCATCTTTCTCGAATGGGTCCAGCGGGATCCACGCGCCCGGCTTCCCGTCGCCCGTCCCGTTTTCTTGTTCGTCCCGCCAGACCCAGTACGTCATCATGACGTTCGCGCTAGCTGTGCTGTCATTGGCTGGACGCTTCCGACAGTCCGTCCGCCGTGCGAAACTATCGGGCACGTTGGACGCAAGTCGGATCGCCGATCCGACGTCTGAAGTGACCACCTTTTTCGGATCAGGCAGGCAGTTGTACTGCCGGATTGGACGTCGGATCGGATGGACTTTTCGCGCATGTGACGCGACGGAACCAATCACGGGGCTTCACGCCGGAAGCGATGAGACCAACTAATGGCGGCTGCGCATAATCTATGCATCATTTCGCAATTACGGAAAGCCTATATTCGATTCGACCGGTATAGGGATGTTGCGAACTTTCGGCGAACTTTAGGTTCGACTGGTTCGCCGAACTTTTTATTTGTTCGACTTTTGAACAGCGTTGCCCGACTGCTACTCAAATAACTTTTTTTTTTTTTCGGAAGAAAATATAAACTAGTTTATTATAAATTAATAAAATACCAATCAGTATAGAAGCAAAACATATATTTGTAAGAATTTTGTTACTTCGTTAACCTGTGGCGAAGGATGGTTATAACTTATAACCTTGCTTTTTATAGTAGGAAAAACATTGGTAATAATTTTATAAAATTTAAAAATGAACTACCGTATAAATTATTTTGCCCAAAAATATGAAATGTTACAAGTCGGGCGACACTGCTCGAAATTCGAACTTCGTCGAATTTCGCCAAAGGTTCGAAGGTCGCAACAAGTCAAAGCTAAGATCTCGAGCCGAGAGGCGCTGTTTTCATTGCTCCAGAACAAATAAAGATAAAGAAGCATCGTGTCATAAAATAACCCAATGTAACTGCACGCGTTTTTTTTTTTTTTTTTTTTTTTTTTTCTCTTGCCGTTGGGTAAAAATTGTCGCTGGTCGTTCTAGCATTACTGCGTTAATAAGCCCTTAATGTCCCGCTTGTCGCCACTCCCGCCTTCGCTTCCGCCCCAGTTTAGATGTAGTTATTGGGTCGCGTGTAGTAAGTCAAAGGAGCAATGGACGTCGCATTCGCCTCATTCCGGGGACTGTGTACATATATCATTACGCGATTCGGAAGAAGGAACGGAATCGGACGGCGGAATACGAGGAAACGGACTCGGACAATTCCGGTAAATGAGGTGCTGCCCCCCTTCCACTGTGTCCGTTTCTGGAAGTCCAATTGGCGGCGAGCAATTAAGAGTTTCGGGTTAGAGCTGGGACACGAGGAGATGGGCGGTTTTAATGCCATGTCACCGTGCCGCGAGGTGAGAAAACGCGCGCACGCGCGAAAGTTTCCTTTTTTTTGTATTTACGTGAAGGTTCTGTTATGCTCGTTGCCAAATAGTACTCGATTTAGTCTGGGCAGTGACGTTTACTCGCGTGTCCCCCTCCCACTTCAGTGACCGTAAGAGCGTGTGTTGTGCGTGATCGTGTAAATCAAGAGGGTACATATGCATGAAAGTCTGTGTAGCTACGCGCAGGAGCATCTGTAATAATAATTATAATAATTATATCTTTATTCACTATGTAATAAGCATGGGTGGGGGAAGCTGGGGAGAACAAAAGCTGTCTATAGTCGTTGACAGGCCAAGAACGAAGTGGAAGCTCCTCCCACCCCTTTCCACTTCAGAGGATCGAACGGTGGAGAGGAGTTCGCCTCCTCTCCAGCGTTCGTTTACTTAAGTGGAAAGAGGTGGGAGGAGCTTCCACTTCGTTCTTGGCCTCTCGCCGACTATAAGCACCTTAACCGGTCTCAGCGAATCGAGCTGCTTGAACATCTTTTGCGGAGAAGCGGTATCGGACGTTTGAGCGAACCGGATCAGCGTCAAGGGAAGTATCTGCACACGCGCCGTGCTAATTGGAGCATCGTGACGTCAGAGCCGCATGTAAAATTAAAAATGTCCGAGCAGCAAGAACTCACGCTTGATCATTTCATTGAATGCGAGGTGAGATGTGTATGGGGAAAAAAAAAAAATAACGGCAGTATCGTTTTATTATTATTCTTAGGTGACGTATCAAAGACGAGGACTATACGTACCCTGAAGTCGAAACGGCGTCCATACGCGGGTTACCCGAGCCCGACGATCGCCATCTTTTCCCCCCTGTCCTGTTTGATGACTGTCATTACCATCGTCTCGGATAGCGTGTTACGCGAATGCGGCACCCTCCTCTCCCCTCCCAGGGGGGCAAGAGCACGCAGGTAGTGCTCGTTGTTTGGGGTCAGTGGCGGTCGCCATTGTTCTCCGAGGTCCTCCGCCAAGGCCAACGCCGAGTGGTCCGCACCGCATGGGACGACCGGACCACCGCTATGCTCTCCGTTCGCCCCTAAGCTGACAGTGCAGTGGACGGTACGAGCTTGCCGGACCAATCGGCCGCCTCCCTTTTGTCACCTGACTCAGCTCTCTGGGTGTGGACGGGAGCGTGATCACGTGGCAGGAGACCGACGTGGGACTGGTCCAACTTACAGCTTTGACCCGCACTGTCGGCCGAGGGTTGGAGAACCGTCGGCGGGGATGCAATCTTTGAGACCGTTGGCCTTCCTATAGTCTTCTATCACGGTCTGTTTGTACATACTTGTCCGCTTTGTTTTCTTCTCTCTTGGTCGGTCTCGAGAGTGTTGCACGGGATGGTGCTGAGACTGTCTCGGGCACCTGGTAACCTTGCGCGAGCTTTAAATGGGATTTAGAAGGGATTACCAGTTGGGAGTGCTTCCTGGATAGATAGCACTAGTGCAGTCACGCCGCGGTGGCTGAATAATTACTGTATCTGCGAGACGAAGGAGAGGGGGGGGGGGGGGGGGGGGGTTGTATACGTCGACTCAGAAAGAGGCTACAATTCCTATTTTTAAAGACTGTCTGTCTGACTGTTGCGAAGGGTAAGAACACACCACCGGATTAGGACAATTTGGTGTAGGCGGAAAATGGTAGTTTCGAAGGAGTGGTAAGAGACAAGTAAGTTAACTACAGAAATGGGTGTAGCCTCGTTCAGCTTCTGGGAGCAACGCGCGATAAAGGGCAATTTCGAGGCTTTGTAAGCCAGCCTCCCCCCACCCAAAAAAAAAAGAAAAGAAAAAGTAATTTTTTTGCCGTATTAAAGTAAAAGAACAACAAACTTGCACGTTATCTCGTTCTACACGATTATATCCATCGCATTCCCGGGGTTCTTGTATTTTATTCGTCTTTGAAAGAAAAGAGGGCAAATTTTATTATACCCAACTCTTCGAAATGTCGCTGACACCTGTAGAAAACAAAAATCGCGCTTCCGGGTCAGATTTCCACGGTAGTCGGACAGGTTTCTTCGAAACCGATTGCGATGTTTTATGGCGGTGGGCGTGACGATGTTCCGACACATTGTAGCGTCCTTCTTTAAATAAAAGCTGTCCGCTGCACGATAAGCGGCGAAGACAACTTCTTTAGCCTCGCGGCGTATCTTTCCGGGCAGCTCGTTAACTGTGTTGCGCAAAAGAGTTTCCCCTTCTGTAGCCGGGACTATCGCCAATCCATCGAGCTCGTTTCAAGTCATTGGCTGCTCTCGATTCGGCGAGTGTTGTTCGACTTGTCCGGGACCTGCGACCGCTTATCTCCGCACGTCTGTCGTGTATACGTACGTAGCCTATGTCCTGCAGGCTGAGCCGCGTCATTTAAGTTGTCGGTAGCTCTAATAGTCTAATTTTAGGTGGCTGTAAACGACGCTGTAGGTCTTGCAAAGGCAACTTAAACACCGCCAAGATTTCTTTTTTGTTGTTAAATGTCTTTTTTTTTATTTTACTTAACCGAAATTCTACAAAAGAAGCTATCAAGATTTATATCCGCTTTTTATTTTTATTATTGTATGCTATTAATATTGCAGGTTGGTAGTGGCCAATCTATATATTTCGTCGTGTCTTTTGTGTTGTCTTTTGCTTCTTTCCCAAGATACCTCGAAACAAACTTGATTAATCCCTCTAGGAACTATGATACTCATCTTTGAATGAGGCCGATACGTAAAATATCTTGCATGAGAGCATGGCAGAAAAGAAAAATAA
This sequence comes from Ixodes persulcatus, assembly GCA_013358835.2. NCBI lineage: Eukaryota > Metazoa > Arthropoda > Arachnida > Ixodida > Ixodidae > Ixodes > Ixodes persulcatus. The sequence goes on from JABSTQ010000819.1 coordinate 7,024, forward strand.
TCCAATATAAAAAAAAGAACCTCAGCTACGGTCATAATCAAGACGACTCCTTTGCTTTCTCTTTGAAACAAGGACACCGGCTAGATTTCGCTTGTAAACGGTCACTGATGGAGCAGAAATGCAATCGGAAAATGGATTGAAAAGCCACTGCTCAACCTGTAATTGTTAATATAATCTATTTTGTTGCGTTCCTTCGAGGCTACTTCTTGTTATTTATGAGCATTTACCTCACCGTGCAAGCTCTATCATCTTTTTTTCCGTGACAAAAAAAAAAGAGAAAAAAAGAAGACGCTTTAAATATGCGTATATAGGGTCACTAAATCAACTGTACGCTTATTGGCACTCCATTAACTTTCTGAGCTCAGGAAGCTCAAGTGATAATAGGGACCTTTAGCAAACCGTTACCGTGCTCCGCGCACTACCGGAGCCTTTGAAGCATGCTTTTAATCGTGCGCCCGGGTGGTACCGTGACCGCGGGGCGCGCGCTTAAAAGCATGCTTCAAAGGCTCCGGTAGTGCGGTACGGCGAACACGGCAACGGTTTGCTAAAGGTCCCTATTGCTTTGTTCTGTCGCGGACCGCTCTAACATATTTGGAGGACGGAATGGTCGTTTTCTGCAGTTTCAGATACAACTTTAGAGAAATGTCAACAGTGATCTGATGTTTTCAAGCACAATAGATGGCTAAGTGTCCTTACTCTGCAGCGCAGCTTGTAAGGTCATTATGTGTAACATAAGCCAGACGGTATCGTTCCGATACTTCCGATAACGATGCTCCATACTCCGCCGCCGGTATCGTTATCCGATGTGTCGGAACGATCTACTACAACATTCTACTGTTTTCAGACATAACTTTGGCAACTCGGAATCTCCTTGACTTTGTAGTCACAGTGACCATATTTCAAAATTATCCCGACTCCTTTGTTTATCCGGCGTCCCATCTTTCCGGGATATCAGCGAGCTGACCCTTCTTTAAATAAACGTATAATCTTGTCTGATACGGACAGCGATGGCCTTTCGGTTCGGAACACATCATTATATAGTTGCTGCTCCAGATCTCATACGGGGAAACAAGATTTCCGCCTCGAGGGCGCTCTCCTCTCGCTGGCGCGGAAGTGGACAACCCTTGTCGTTCTTTGCATTTGCCACGCTAGATTCTCTTCCATTAGCCAGCGAGCCGTCACGCAAACTGCTCCGACTGTAACACCGCACACGAGACGGGACGTATACCAACCAGGCCAGAACCGGCCCTCAGGGCCTATCGGCTGCACCTACCGGCTATCGCGTAAATATTTGACTACCGTCGCTGCTTGTGCACTAATTTATATCGCCTCTGAGATGGACCGAACCGAAGGCTACGTACGGGTGCACACGTACTCGAAGACCCGTAGTTCGCAGCGCATACCCACGATGTGCCTGATTGGCTGCAGTCGCGTTGTAGTCTTCGCTGCGGTCCAACAGCAGGGGGACGGAGAACAGTGGTTGACCTATAATGGCACGGGGGAAGGGTGGTGGTGGTGCTGGTAGCTCGGAGTGGTGGTGATAGTGCACTGATAGGCCTCCATTGTCTCCGGCTTGGCGGTTATTGAGCATGTCCCTAATCACAGATGGACGTCTTGCGGTTGACATTAGTTTCTCCCTTTGGAGGGGAGGTAATTGTTCCAGTAGCGAACTTTCTCATGTAGCGAGAAAGAGAACGTGTGCTCGGGCGTGCCAGTGTATCGTATACTGCTGACCTGTTCAATGAGCCCTATGCGCTTCTAATCGGCGCGGTAACTTCAGGGAGCTGTGGCCGCAATCGAGCGACTCGGTGCCACCGATCCCTGGTCTATGGGCATGTTACGCACTAACTTTATGCTAAGTAACCGCTTGTCAGACAGGCTACTAACCTGTTAGTATCTGTAGTTAGTAACGAGCATGTTCGTAACAGTTACTTACCAAGGATGTTAGTAACGAGAACTAGCCTCATCCACAAGACTTGATGGAAACCAGTACATTGACTTAGAAACAGATACTAACTGCCGCGAAAAATCTAGTCGCCACTTAGCTCAATAAGTTATGTGGCGCTAGCTATTTGCCAATTCAAAGGCCATGAAAATATTTGGATTGCTCGCGCGCTTAGCATTGCATCTCCTGCACTTTACATTGCACCCACATTACACGCGTCATCAATCGGCTGAACGCATCGAATACAGGGATCACGTATATTAACGGAGCACACGAAAACACAATCATGAACGCACGTGGCAACAGTCATTGGCTCCGTCGATCGCTCTTCCGCCTTTTATACCTGCCTTTTCGAAAGCACGCCTTCCTAAATTATTACCTCAGAGCTAAATAATTTTACGAGAATTACACTTTTTGTTTTTCGCTGTCATTCTTCAAAAGTCGATTTGAATGGTTCAAGGGCATGATCTTTTAGTATAAAGAAACCATTCACGCTGTAACTATTTGCGACAGTCGATATAACTACCTGCTCCTCTACCCTTCATAGCCCAGGTTTCCGCTTCTCCGCATAACTCCGCATTTCTTTGGCATTTTAGAAGTGGAAAGTTCTCGTACAGAGCTTCTATCGGAGTTCAAGGTGCTCGAGCGCTCATGCGCCCATAGCCTTGACTGCATAGCCACAGAAAATAGTAATGAGTACTATCCCGAATTTCTTGGCTATAGCAGCCGCATTTACTACTGCCCATGGCGTATTTAAGGTGAAACAGCTCGCGAAAATGTAGTAGCGGTCCTATGAGGGTAGTAGCTGCTGCAGTTACCATCTTTTCAATAACCTTTTTCTAAGAATATACAATATACGACGAGAGGATGCATCGGTTAGCTGTACATAATGATTTATGTGTTCGGATATATTAAAGGGGCCATGGGGGAAATGATTTTCCAACTTCTTCCTCGTCAGTTTTCCTCCTCAACTCAAGCGCAAAACGAGAAATCACGTGGTCGCGACGTAGCTTTGCATCGTAACCGGAAGTTCTCCCAGCCGTCTGGGGTCGGCAGGGTTAGCCGCCAGTGCTCCTTGCGTCTGGTGCATTTGTCGATGAATGTTAAGCTACAGCGACACCTCTCCCACCCAGCCTTTGGCCGACACATGCAGTTGGCATTCCCCAACTGGGCAATCTGAGCAAGTTTGCTTTTATCGTCGGAACTAAGATTAGTGTCGGATTGCCGACTTTGACAGTGTTGGTTTCGGAATGCGATAACTCCAAGCTTCCACCGTGCTGTTTATCCTTTGCGAGTGATAATAAGTGCCGCCACGGCACTCATTGGCCACGAACGCGTATCCAATTATTCATCGACGGATCGATTGTTGATGAGCTCATACGTCCGAGTGACGCAGTGCTCGTGCCGTGTAACAGCTGAGGCCGGCTGGCGTGCTTTGGGTACTTTGGATGGAACGCAGTGACGAGGCGGAGATTTTTCGAAGGCTAAGGAGGTACGAGACAGCTCGCTATATTTTCGTACCGAAAAGCAGGCTTTTGCATTTGTACCCTTTTTCTTTTGGCGCACTAAACGATATGCGATTAGTAAAATCCCAATAAAAAATAATTAATCCCAGCCCAAAATTTATTTTATAGCCCCTTTAATTGTTTTTTTCCCTTAACTATATATGCTCTATTATCACAGTCAAAACGGTTGCTGGATGTTTAGACAACGTGAAGTTAGTCTTCCATGAAATGAGGTGACTTATCTCCTTGTTGTGGAGGATCAATGTTTGACCGGTAACGAGTCTTTGTCATGCACCACGCAGTAATAATAACCGGCAGGGAAGAAGTGCTATAGCTTTCGCTCCAGGTGCTCCGAGCTATATGGTCACAAATAAATCCTTTGTGGGGAAACTGTAGCACACTTTCAAGCGCAGGCTTTAAATTAACTTATTAGGTTGTCTCATTGTTTTTTTTTTATAGTACAATAGATGCTTTAGACTGTTTAGCATATATATATTTTTCTAACCACGAGGACGTATCGAGTTTTGTATACTCCGTTTCACGATAACGTGGCCGTTGGTGATCGCAGTCGTGTAATTGAGCGTATACGGTTGTCTTATGAACTGTTTCCAAAGAGCTCGCTACTCTAGCGGACGGCAATGTTGCGGCGGTGGACGTTCATCCGAAGTTGATTTCGCAGCAGACGACCCTTGTCCAGCAGACGACGGTCGGTTTCTCATTTGGCGCAGTGACACACACGCTCCCGTTACGTGGTGTCACGTACCTCGTTCGGACGCTCTTATTGGGTCGCAGGGGCCGTAGCCTCCACAGTTCATCAAGTTATCGTGAAACGGAGTATGGTGTATACTTCCCTGTTGATACATGTCTTGGCAACAATGGGTCTTTGCAGAACCCCCTTGGCCGTACTTCGTGAGTAGGCCGGGACATTCGGAACATTGATTAGGCTAATTGCGTATGCAAGTGCGTTGCGTGTGACTGGGACATTAGGGCGAAGAGGAGGTATCGTTGGAGCGGTGACATCGTGGGACAAGAGTCCGTGCTCAGTCAGCAAGAGACCGTTTTTGCCAGCCAGCAACAAGTTGGACACGGAAGTTGAGCGCACCGTTGGGAGGTATGGGACAACCGTTAGCTTCGGCTATCCGTGACGCCAAAGTAGTGCGGTTCTCTTTCATTAGGCACAGCCGAGCTGACGGGGAGTTTTGACACGGAAGTTCAGTGTACTGGCGCTCCGAAAGTCGAATAGAGGCTGAGTGTCTTCCAAGTATGTTTATTTGTCTGTGTCCTCGTGCGGTCTCGTTGACCTCAGAAACGAGTAAAAACTCGTGAGAACGTTTTTTTTTTTTTTAATTATTACGAGAAAGCAAGAAGAATGCCTGCTCCTACAGCCGTAATCGACAAGGGGGCAATTCTGTCCCGGACACCGCTTTCCCGCAGCCGGTAAAGTAACTCCACGTTCGCTCGCTTCCTCCTCCGACATTGTCGGGAAGTTCAGGCAACTGAAGTTGCTCCGATTGGCATCAAACGAAAAACAAAAAAAAAAAAATTGCCCGCGCCTTTCTTTATCTTGCTCACGTTAGAGTTGGAAAGGCCTGGGGACTCGGTCCTCAAGATGGCAACTCCGTGAAGAGCTGACGTTGCCGCCACTTGACGTACCATAGAAGATGCCTGACCCTAATCGAAAGAAGGAGTCATCTTCTCTTGGTGGAGAGAGGAAAACCAACCAACAGACTAAAGACCGTAAGGTGAGAGAGGGGTACTCCAGCAATAACAACTTGTTGAGCGTTTGCAGCCAATTTAAGCCGTCACCGAGCGAGAGTGGCGTCTGCAACGCTCTCCGCGCGGTGGTTGCCGACATCTAATTGTGGCCTTCGCACGGCTTGCACTGAGGGATGCGTGTGTGTCGAATTGACTTCTCGGTGGGGGATGGTTTGAATGTTTGTTTGTTGTTGTTGGTGGTATTGTCGGTGATGCTGAAGGGCCGACACAATTTGCTCGACTGTTAGACGTGTAGGGGAGCAGAGAAGTTGGCTGTCGGTTTCCCGTGGTACCCGACGATGAGGGACGGCTAGCTACTTTCTTGTGGATTTTGTGGGGGGGTGGGTAACTTTAGAGGCCGGTCGGAAGACGCTCTTGGTGACACGTCTTCCGCAGTTGAAAGAGGCGTATTGGAGACTGTGACGAATCGGTCGGCCGAGTAGAGACGTTGGTTTTATTTCTCTCTACGGGCCCGTCGTTCCGTTCGCGTCGCTGTTTCTTGCTGCTTGTTGAAGTCTCTTCCTTTGTCTGCCGAGGTTCGCAAAGGAGATTGTTTCCTTTCATTATTATTCGCTTTTGTTTGTTTCGTAGGCAAGTTCTGGAAGGAGGTCACTCTTGGTTTCGGATTTTGGTTCTTCGCTCTAACTACTAAATCGTTTCCCTTCTCGATATTTTTGTTTTCTTTCTTCGCAGGTTCTTTGCTACGGAGGAAAACACCAAGTTTCATTCCATTCCTCCCTGTGACTTTCTACATGGCAGATAACAAACCCCCTGCCTTCTGCTATTTGATATTTTTCGTCTCCGAGAACGCCTTTTCTCGAGAAGTGGTCTGTTGAGTTCTTAATCGCACAGAAATCGCAGACGTTTTCTCGAGACGCTTTCTGGCGACTTTAGCTACAGCTTGGTACACTTGGATTCCTCTTTCACATAGCCTATGCGCATTCATTTAGGTCAGAAGCATTCATGACCAGACGTAGCGCTTTAAAAGATCTGAACTAAATGCAACAAGTGCAATTCAAAGGCATTACGTGGAAAGGCTCTTGGAGAACCGGCGGTCAAGCTCGCTATCGTCGACTGTAGTCCGTTCCCGCGTCGAGCGCGAGCTTTCCGCCTTTGATAAGACTTCGTCGCACGCACAGCAAAGGCTCGAAAGAAAGCAACGAGCACGTGCTAAGAGGGGGGGGGGGGGGGGGGGGGGCGTCTACTGATCGCCAATCCTTTCAAAGGCCTTTGTTCTAAAAGCATTTACACCGCGCGCGTGAAACAGTGGTAAGACAAACATAGCCCGATGGTTTTCGCCTGGCCAAATTTGCCCCGGGAGTTTTTCGGCGTAGCCAAATCGAATGGAGCTCGATTTTGGAAGAAAAATAAATGGTTGTCCCGGAATGTGAGAAAATAAATCTCCCGGCAGCTCATTTCGAAAGATTATAGGGTATACCGTGGCCTCGCGAGCCAATAATTAAATTTTAAGTCTTTTTTTTTTTTTTTTTGTGGGAAATTAATGCGCACGCTTCTGCGGAGCTATTTGTCACCGAAAGCGCGCGTCTGTGGTCTTTAAAAGTCTCGTATGACCTCAGATGTATACGTGATATTTTTTTTTTTATTAGGAAGTTTATTTATATGTATATATACTTTTCTCGTTGACTAGGACACAAAGAAGCCTATTTGGCAAGAGGGTGCAGCACGTTAATACACAAGTCGGCAGATTGATTTTGCCGCCCCCATCAATCACCTGTTACAAGTCTCCGTTCAAGGTCAGGCGCTAAGAAAAAAAACAAAAACGCAATAGGTGTTTCACCTTCTAGACCGAAAGCATAATTGGGGCGTGCATGATTAACTCGAGCGTTTCATGCGTCTTCTGTTTTCGCAGCTGTTCTTTTTTCTTTTTTTATTCCTTTCATTGCTTTTATTTTTAGTTTCTGCGGAATTGTTATGAGAATTAACAGCAGTGTATCTCACGGCGGCTCTGTTTGTTTAAGCAGGTACGCAATTATACATCAGATGAATTTTTAAGACCTTGTTTTGCTTTGAATATCACTCACTGCTGTTATAGGTGTCATCGTTTTGAGACTGCGTACTTGCGGCGTGTCTCGTTGGTTTCTGCCGGCTGAGCGAACAAAGAAAATGATAATCACGTCTGCATCCGAATCAATGCGATTCGGCTCAGAAGAAATGAAGAATTTTCAAGCTCTTGGGAGTAGTGCTAGTCTCAATAAGAGGAAGCTGTACCCGGGGATTTAGAATTCTGTTTGCAGCTTTTACACTGTCCAGATGGCGCGGGCATCGAAAATGTGGTACGGCTGCGCTCTGCGCGGCGGAAAATAGTTCCCGAGAGAACATAGTAATTTTGTTCTCAAAGAACTCCTAAACTCAATAGTCAATATTTTTTTTTTTTACATTTAATGGCTTTTTTTTTGTACAGTAGGATGGCAGTTATTCTTGTCACTGCAGTAATTATTGTTTTTGTACAGTTGGACGACAGTAGTTCTTTTTGTACAGTTGGACGGCAGTAGTTGTTTTTGTACAGTTGGATGGCAGTAATTCTTGTTTTGGTACAGTTGGATGGATGACAGTAACTGTTACTTTATAGTTGGATTGTAGTAATTCTTGCACGAAGTAATTGTTGCAATATGACATTGAACCGGAATGCGTACGTGCAAACCATTACTGCTTGAACTCACGGTGAGGACTAGTCGTTTTGTTTTAAAAATACTCCTCAACGGCAACGACACGATTAGACACGAAATTTCGAGGCAAACTAATTTCCTACCGGGTAAACATTCTAACAACCTTTTTTTTTTTTTTTTTTTCGCTTGTGTAACTAAACGTCATGACACTGAAATGTGATCGGAAAATGCTAAACGGTTTTATTCGCTCGGGAACCACTAGGCATCAAAGAGTTTCTGACACTGTACAGTTATCTTTTGTAGTTTCATGGGAATTGTTCACTTAATATTTTTTTGTTATCCATCCCGACTATGTCAGGATGCAACATATCGACCGTCGTTGTGATCGAAAAGTAGCCTAGCCGCGCCGCGGCTCGCGGGCACAAGTGAACCTTCGTGGGATTGAAATGTTGCGGAAAGGGTGGACCGAAGAAGGGGGCAGCGGATCCTTCACGGAGAACCGCGGAAATGCGCAGCGACGTCTGAACGATGGCGTGACCACTCACGAAAGCTCAAACCGAGGAAAAGAAAAAAACAACTAAAAGTTTAATGGGTTGAAGGCGTGACCACCGGCATGACGTCGCCGCACGTCATGCGTGGCGAAGAGACTTGCTTTCGCGGTTTTCGCTTTGGAATGGCCTATGGCAGTCTTGTACGCAGTAGTAAAAAACAAAACAAAAAAAAGTAGTAGATTACAATTACTCTTACTCTTGGATAGAAAAGTGTTCATTAGGTTGCTCGATTACTTGAAAAGGAAAAGTAGTTGCTCGATTACTTGAAAGGAAAATTCATTAACCGTTACTTGAAAAGTGACCGTGACTTTTCCGATTACTTTAAATTTTCAAACCGGCAGTTTTTGTGTCTGCCGGTTTGAAAGCAGGTTTTTTATACTGTCTATTCTTGGATTAGACTCATTGGAGTACAAACTAGTCATCTTCTGAATCCACCACTTTTGGTAGACGGTCCCCTTAGTAACTTTATAACTTTGAAAAGTAATTAGCTTATTCTTGCGCTTCCGACCCTTCTCAGCCCTGGCCACCAGCTGCTTATTGATGCGCCCCGCCTCTGTCACCGCACTGGCCGCCTGCAGCCGCTGCTTACGCGGACTGAGCGTCACAAGTCTTCATGGCTACCACGTGCTGCTGCTTTGTGGCAACAGTTACCGCCGGACCTCACACGACTTTTCCCCCCTGAAGACGACAATATCTTGTCCCTGGTAAAGGCTGCCCAGCGCCTGCACTAGCCTTCAACTTGAACTCTATAACTTTGCGCATGTGTGCGCAGTTCCTGGGTCCCCAGGTTGGGTTGCAAGCCTCCCCGGCATGGGCAGCTATGCCTTTTTGCACCCCCAGCATGCCTGGGATACCCTATCCAATCAATTGCGAATAAAGTATTATTATTATTATTACTCTAAAAAGTAATCGATTACAAGTAATTTGATTCCTGGTAATGAGTACCGCACACGTCTGCCAATTCCGCACACGTCTGCCAAGACTAGCCAAGTAGGCTACGGATCCAGATGCGTTTGTGCAGTGCGATTGTTTTGAATTTTGAATACAAAATGGAATTGAATTGAATTGGACGCTCACAGCGCTTGCTTAGGGCCGGGCGGTTTTGGGTGACAAAGACTGCAAGGAGAACCGATACGCCGTAGATTTGTCTAGCACCGGAAAGACTATATATGAACGACTCAGCACTATTCGGTTCAAAGCACTATTCACAAACGCCCAAAAAAATCATTCGTTCCGTGGCTTGGCGCAACGTTTGTAGAGCTCTAAGCTTGCTCGAGTATACACAAGTGGATCGCTTGAAGGTTTATACAGTGAGATGTTGGTTCGCGAACGTCCAGCCGAAGTGCCCGCAGTCGGAAGGCAAGTGAGAACTTTTGGATTCATGCCCTCTCTTCCGCTACGGCTGCCTTGCGGCTGCTAAATGTGCAGGTATTATTTCACGTGCCTTACAGATGGACGAAATTAAACGATTGCACAACGCCGCTACAAAATGTGTCGATACGAAAACCACCAGGAGCGGAAATTCAGCTCGCCTGCGAATTCGTGAAGGCATACATACAGATTGATGGATAAGATAAGGCATACAAAATCTCTTCTTTTACAAAGCATAAGATTGCATCTTTCGTGAGGTTAGAAGAACGCAAAACAATGTAAGTTTACCAGAAACCTTACATTCATAATAATACTGTTCTAACCTCATGAGGGATGCAGTCGTACATTCCTCGTGAGCTTAGACGGTGTAACAAAGAATATCGAGAGACGAGGATGGTACCTGATACTACGGAGAAAAAACATGTAATATCTAGAGTATGTACACTTACCGTTTCCTCCGTTTCGTTGCTATGCTCCTAAGTTCCTCGTTGAGTATTTTTTACCCTTGGCGAATATTTTTATCTTTATGTAATTATTCCAATGGGAAAATGCCGGCCGCCGAGACGTTTTCACATTTCCCTCCATATCTTCCGTAACCAATTAAATCACCGAGAAAAGGAAAAAGTAAAAACCCGTCGCATTTCCTTTTTTTTTTTTTTTTCGCCACCGGAACATAGGAAGTAGGTCTACTTGCTCGGCCCAAAATTAGATTCGGAGAAGGCAATTAGAGCGATACCACCGCTGCGCATACACGCAAGCAGCCTCGAGCTCTAGCTGCCGATTGGATCGTCTGGGCTTCGCTCGCGGATTCTATACTCCGGGCTCCGCTAAACTCGTGGACGAGTTCACTACCCCTCCCGGAAGCTCGCCGCACACGAGCCATTCACGTTTCGCGGCGTAAACTCGCTTGACCGGAAGTCGGGGGCCGGGCTCTCCATTCTCCCGCGGTTCCGGTACGCTGGTGCCGGGATAGTTGCGGCGGATTTATGAAAGGGCACGTGATTTACTTTGTTCGTGTCCTCTTGGAGATTTTTTTTTTCTTTTACTGTTTTGTTGTAATTAGCGATTTGCAAGGGCTCGCTCGCTTCCCTAATTGGTTGTTCTTTTGTTCCGCCTCGTGCCGTTAGAGGGCGCTGCTGCGCAACGTCTGGTCTGCTTGCCAATAGATTTCTGACCGCATAGAGTAGCCTAGAGCCTCTATGCACCAACATTCTGTTTGCAAACAGGCCCTCGTTTTCCCAGACCAGGTGTGGTCACTATGAGCTTCAGGAGTCGGGACTGAGATAATAACACAGTACGCCTTCGTGTGTAATTTTACCTGTGCGCCTAGGCCAAGTGATATGCTACGACTAAAAACAAATAAAAAAAAACTTTATCGAGGAAAGGCGGTTGGCTTAGGCTCGAGTTTAAAGCGAATGCATGCACCCCGGTATGGTTGGTTCCTTACGGCGGCACTGACTTTGCAGGGCTGAAGGTGTCTCTTTTCTCCAAATAGCAATTCCGGGTGAAACCGATAAGGAAAACGTTCGTCAACTTCCCGTCGTAGAGAAGCAGAGGCCATAACCTTTTTTTTTTTTTTTCAATTTTTGCATAGAGCGCCAGTGTCCGCTTCCTTATAGAATAATCGCGATTCTGCTCGCTGCTTCGGTCCATTTTTCAAAATGAACGCAGCCGGATTGTCCCCGATGAACCTATTCGTAACTTGAAACTCGCAAGTGCGGAGTTTATTTTTAGCGCTGCTCACCTTTACCACGTTTTCGGGATAGGTCGACGCAGTTTTCCAACTATTTGTGTTTTCGGCCGTTTATTATTATTATTATTATTATTATTATTATTATTATTATTAATATTATTATTATTATTATTATTATTATTATTATTATTATTATTATTATTATTATTATTATTATTATTATTATTATTATTATTATTTTACTTAATTTGCTCGGTGTTGCCATGACCATTTAAAGGAGCACGAGATTGGGGTTTTCCTTGTCAGGGAGAAATCGGTTAACAACGATATATGTAAAGGAAAGCCAGAATATAGGGACTGTTCACGAAAACCAAATGGTGAAATTCTGTATTCATACAAAATGTCAGGCAAATTTAGAACTTGCGTGTACAGGAATAAAAAGCTCGAAGCAGCTGCTTTTCTCCCCAAAGGGCGTCGTCGCGCAGCAGAAGCAGAGGAACCGAGTCTACAAAGGATAAAATCGCCGAAAACAACAAGGATCAAGATCTGTTTTCCAATACGTTTCCTAACACACGCACACGCACGCACGCACGCACGCACGCACGCACGCACGCAAATATAAACAACAGGCGATTGGCCATAAGGAACGCTTCCTAATAAGGTGTTTTGCCCTTCTCGGTTGCTCTGAGGCAAACCGCCGGCCTAAAGGATTCCCACACCTGGCGGGTTCGAATTCCGGTCGAGGTGCCCGCAGTTCGATGGAGGCTCATTGCGGAAAAGGCACCGTGTAACCGAGATTTCGCGGTTACACTTCTAAATATTCCCAGGTGGTCGAAATTAAGGCCCAGCTAGTTCTTAGCTGGGGCATTCAAGATTCCATCCGTTGATTTGGCACGATAAAACCCCCAAATTTGATTGTGAGAAAAAATGACAGGAAGCTTCCAGACCAGAAAGATCAAAGGCCCGCACCTGAAGTCGGGGACACGATTTGTGTAAATTTTACATTGTGTCCGACCCATGCGATGCAAGCACTCTTTTCCACAGTCGAAACTCTCCTCTCGGGAGTCGATTAAAACTCTCCGCGAGACAGGCGCACTCAACCACTTTTCGCAGTTCATGGTCATCAGAACGCCATCCGAACGCCCCGAGAGCTCTTGACCCTCGTACAAAGGGCCATTTTCCGGCTGCTAGCCTAATGCACTCCCACTCGCCCTCCCGATCACAGAACCGCAACCGCCCTCTCAGGATTCAGGCGTGGGAAGTGCGACCGTCTGACGTCTCCGAGCAGTAGACGGCGCGGACCGTAGCGAAGGATATAGACGCCGGCTGGACCAGTCGCGTCTCGGGATCCGTATGCGTCACGGCTTTCGCCGGCCCGGCTAAGGCGTGGGCTAAGGCAGTCATCGACCGACTATGCGACGTAACGTTGCTGTCTTCCAAGACAGACTAACATCACGATGATGCGCTTTTGACGCTGTCTGAATAGACCCCCATCGGGAGGCACTCACTTGATCGAATGACATTTTAGCAAACGCCCACGTTTCACTGAATGACACTTTAGCAAATAGTCGGACGCCGCGAAGCGGCGTTTTCGGGTGGGCCAAATGGGTTCACATTTTTGTAATGAGCCGACACAGACTGTCGCCGTGAAGCGGCGTAAGCGCAGCGCGGCGAATGGGTTAACGCGCACCCCCGTTATTCGCTAAAACGTCCATTCGCTCAAATGTCGCTGTTCGCTAAAATGTCATTCGCTCATGTGATATGGACCCAGTGCCATCAGCTGGTAGCGTCGGCTGCCTAGCGCTAGAGCCACTAAATGAGCTGCGCTTAGAGTATCGGCACCTCCGTTCCCCGACATTGTCTCGTGGGTGCCGCCATTTTGGTGCTTGTGCAGAGCAAACACAACTGCCCATCGTCATGAATCGAAAGTGCGACTTCCTCAGCATTAGATTCGGTGTTAGGAAGCTCATGTAATATTGCATTGCTCTGTCGCGAACTGTTTAAACATTTGTGGAGGACGGAAAAACGTTTCCTGTGATTTCAGATAAAGCTTCAGATAACTGGCAACCATGATTTTAAGTCACAATATGGCCAAGTGCCGTTACTCTGAAGCGTAGCTTATTTAGTGGCACTATCTAGCGCTAATCAGTCGGGCAAAAAATGCCGAGTCACTAAGCTGTAAATAACATGCGCGGCGTCTTTTTTTTTTCTTTTTCTGAAGAGAGTTAGTGCGCATGGTCAGAACGCGTTCGACAGCCCGGTAGGGAAATACGGCAGCACGCGGAAGGTGATTACTGCAATGGTCTGTACTCGGTTTCGCCTCACGATGAACCACGGCGAACGATACGCGACCCATCCCAGCCAATCAGCGATGTGAAACTGTCACGTGACTACGCGCCTATACATCGTACTAAAGACAGTGTGCGAACGCTGTCTGAAGCGTGTCTCCTCCTCGCACCACGGTCCTCCAGATAAAACACCGTGTATTTTTGTACACCATGACCTTAGTCGCCCTCTCTGCCATTAAACTTGCAATCATCATCATCAACCGTGTCCTTTGTACGACGTACGGGCGGGCGGGTGTGACAGCGGCCTCAGGACACTTGACGATCTCGCTCTGTGGCTCGTGGCGTCCAGTGCGGTCCATCCTTGAGGTCGGCGAGACGGAGTGCCACGTACTCTCGGCTGGACACGTCATTAAAAGGAGGAGGTGGGGAGGGGGGCGCGGTTCGATCTGGGTTAGCAGTCTGGCCCGACTGACTCATCCGGGATTGCCCTTCTGCTCTCGGACCGGAGGAGGCTGTTGCTGTCACGTGACTCGCAGAACCAGATTTTTGACCCTCGATGCCCCCTTCCTCCAGACGCAGACGCGCACACAGAACGATAAAAATGATTTGGTGCTTCCCTTTGTTGTTTTTTTTCTTTTTTTGTGGGAGGTGCGGTTTAGCGCGCGGTCGTTTGTTGTACATGTGGGACGGTCTCGACAGTTTACTGAGGTGCCCACCTAACCTAACGTACAGCCGTGCGCGCTTTCGCGTGATTATTGCAAACGTCTCGGATGACGTTAAATACGCGAGATCGCATTAGCTGTTTCGATTATCGTGGTATATTAAAGTCTCTGTTTTAATTAAATAAACACTGAGCGGCAAAAAAAAAAAAAAAAAGGCAGAAAAAGTGTATGCACACCGAGGGAACACTCTGAACCACAGCACGACGGCATCGGAGCTTTCTTTCTCCTGCTTTTTGCTCCAAAAGAATTTTACGATTTGGGTGAGTGCCCTAAATGGGCACGTTCCACCGCTGTAATAGTTTCAATAATAACCCATCAATTGTAAGAAAAAAAAACAACTGATTGTTTGTTTGCATTAACGGTGCACAGCTGAAAAGAGTTGGTGATTTGAGGGGAAAAAATTATACGACGCCGAGACGAGGACATTTCCTCAAGATTGCCTCTGAAATCGGACAGGTTACGTATTCACCGAGCACTTGTGCCATGAACAGCAGCTCCGTGGCTCATCACCAAGTCGGAGTTAAAGTTGTTTCTCCGAGTTGCCAATATTTTCTTCTTGTTGCTTTATTAATCTTCAAAATTTACTTTCTAAAAAAAAAAAAAAAATCGTTACATGCATAATTTTTTTTGTCTTTTCTCTAAAATATTATAATGGGGCGCTGTTTTTCCTAATAATCCCAAAATTGATTTATTGTCGTGCGCGATAGTTAGGTTGTTGAGGTATTCTCACTCACTGACAGAAAAAAAACGCAGGACGTTAATTATCTTGACACTTCGTTCCTTGTCGTCCTTATCGGCCAATACTGCAAATCCAACCTACTGCCGAGCTATCATGAAAGACTCCACCTCACTCGCGTCGACCGTGCTGAATACAGACTTGTATACGCTAGTCATTCCGAGTAATCGATTCGCTTGTAATCGATTACTTTTTGAAGTAATTTTGTAATCGTCTGATTATATTAATTCGGAAGTAATCACAAAGGGTAGTCGGATTGCTTTTGGAGGTACTCGTAACCGCTACTATTTTTTTCCCTTCCCCTTTTCTAATGGCTCCCTTTGTTCGTACAAGTTTCCTGCCAAGGAGTCCCCGAACTGAGTCTCTCCACAGGTGGACGGTTTACCAAAATAGGTGGATTAAGAAGATAAGCGGTTTATCATTCGGTCGTTCTCATCCGATAATGGGCAGTATACAAACTTCCCGTTTTCGAACCGGCAGATGTCGTTTCGAAAATCGTTACGTAATGGGAAAAGTTACGGGTACTTTTTTCTTCTTTTTCTTCAAATAACGGGCCAATTAATTTTCGTCTCGAGTAAGCAAATAATATAATCGAATACTTGTTTAAGCGAGAGTAATTGTAATGGTATTCAATTATTTTTTTTAAGAGTAAGCCGTATAAGACTGATCCGGATCCTGCTCCATACGGGCATGACTTGAAATAGGACCTTGGCGCGCGACACGAAACGGATGGTTGTTCTTCCCAGCGAGGAGATGTACTATGTACCTTTCCGGTATATATATATATCTCCCGCTGGTCTTGTCCAGATGGGAACTTGAGCTCCATCGACAACAAACCCGAACCCCAGTGGTCCTCACTCTCTCGGGGCAGAAAAGCTCAACCCCCCAACTTCCCTTTGCCGGTTTTCTCTCCGCACATCCGTTTCCGGTGGGGCCGTGTTTGTCTGCGCCTGAGCTACCTGAGCCGAGCGGCGAGGGGCCCACAACGTTTGTTCTCGTCGTTCGTGCACGGTGCCGCTGCCCCGAATCGGATGCGTTCGTGCCAGCGCTCACGCTTCGACAAACGGACGGAAAGGGGTGTGAAGCGTCGGGCCTGAAACCTAGTTTTTTTTGTTTTTTTTTTAATATTATTTTTGTTTTTATGTCTTGTTTCGGTAATTTTCGGATAATGCTTCAACCCCGCTTCGGAGGGTCGAACCGAGCGGAGGGAAGTTACTTCGAATTTATTCAGCAGACCTTAAAAAAATATTTGTTCGAGAGGTCACAACTCACAATGCACATAAAGCCGCCAGGTGGTGTATGTGTGCGTGTGTGTGTGTGTGTGTGGGAAGGGGGGGGGGGGAGGGGGCACAATATATGACTTATGACATCCGTAAAAGACAATCGCACGTTCCTATTTTGAGCGGATGGGTAATCTTTCTCGTTTGAAGCGTTCGACTCTAGCGAGTGCTTCGAACTCGGTCATCGAAGGCGTGCAAATGACGCACCAAAGACGAAGCCACGTGCTCTCGGACTGCTGCACGGTAGAAGCTACGCTAGCTTTGACAATATGGCTCAACATAGTATAGAGGTTCTCGAAGAAAACGAGTTGTTAGAGGTGAACTCTAGCCTATGTTTGTCCCGTGGATTTGAATATCACGAGCATTTGACTCGAACGTACCAATATAGGCTCGAGAAAAACCGAAAAACAAACCGCTGGGTGTGATGCGTCATATCCGGAGGTTTCAGCTGCCTCGGGCGTGCCGCTTCTGGGGAACGCGTGCAAGCGTTTTTGACTGCACGCTCGGGTAAAGCTTGCGGAAGGCTCGGAAATGTTGAGATATCTGTATAATATACGTCACGGATACGGAGCGGAAGTTCGTCTGCTTTTTTTGCAGGCGTTGCGATGACGTCAGAACGGCGAGTTTTGATTGATTGGCTCGTTTGGAAG
Organism: Ixodes persulcatus; assembly: GCA_013358835.2. NCBI lineage: Eukaryota > Metazoa > Arthropoda > Arachnida > Ixodida > Ixodidae > Ixodes > Ixodes persulcatus. The sequence goes on from JABSTQ010000819.1 coordinate 24,147, forward strand.
GATAGTGGGTAGACCTCGAGGCAGCTAGCTTCGAGGTCTTCCCCACTATCCTCCCAATCGAGCCAATCGGAGTTCGGCGTTCTGACGTCATCGCAACCCCGTGGCAAGAAGCAGACGAACTTCTGCTCCGCGTTCCCTTTTTCCACCGCACGCGACGGGAATTCTGGGTTTCCGTGCTATTTTCAAAACGCCCTTGTGGCTACTTGGTGCATCAATCTGAAATATAGTTTAAAGGGGTCATGAAACGATTTTCCTACTTCTTCCTCCTTAGCTTTAATCCTCAACTCAAATCCGAATTGTGAAATCACGTGGTCGTGACATTCATTCCGCACCGGAATGAATGTCACGACCGCGACCGCGATGACTCCTAGGTTCCACCGTGCTTTTTATGCACACCATAGAACTTGTCATTCCCCAGTGACAATAAGTTCCGTCAGGGCACTCATTGGCCACGAACGCGAATCCAAATATTCGTCGACGGATTGGTTGTTGTCGAGCGCATACGTCCGAGTGACGCAGTTCTCGTGTCCAATGCGTGAGCTGGGCTCTGCTGACGTCAGTTTGGCGCCGGTGACTCGCTTTTGGAACCGCGGATGTATCATAGTGAAAAGGCGGAGAGCTTTCGAAGGCAAGAAGGTACAAAATAGTCCGCTATATTTTCAAATGTTCGTACCGAAAAGCTGGCTTTTGACTTTCTAGCCTCTTTCTTTTGGCCAACTAAACGATATGCGATTAGTGAAGTCCCAATTTAAAATCATTCATCCCAACCCAAAATTCGCTTCATGGCCCCTTTAAATATTCCCTATCTTGGATGCCAAATGATGACGATTTAAGTGATTTTTTTTTTCTCCTCAAAACCACAACCGTTTCACTTTCCCTTTAAATGTCGTAATCAGACGCGCGCTTTTATTTATTTACTACAGTACCCTCAAAGCACTGAGGGCATTAAAAGAGGGAGTATGTAACTAAGTGCACCGAAATAGACAAAATATTGTGACAAGCACAGTTGCGCGCCTAGCGCAGCCGGCGGCAGCGTCTCGGGGTCTGGTGCGCGCCCGTGTAGCGAGGAAGCTCGCACTCGGAATAGAGTGGTCGTCGCTGGACATCAACACGTCTTTGTCTGCTCCTTAGCCCTAAAACACCCTACGATATTAGTAAAACGTATATCACGTGAAATTTGCACAAAGATTATTATTTAGAGAATTTTTCGACAAATCTAACCAAGGTATTGATACTAATGATTCGGGCGGGTGGTTCCACCTTGACGATGTTCTAGGTACGAAGGAGTCGGTATTGGCCAAGGTTCGACAATGACGAATGCCAACTTTGAACTGACGATCGATCGGGGAAGAAATGCAAGAGGAGTCGAGGAGGAGTTTTTCTTTTAGGAGAGGGTTAGTATGGTATATCTTGTAGGAAGGACACAGACGAGAGCATTTACGGCGGAACGAAAGAAGAGGTAGAGAGAGGTTCGCTTTCATGCATGATACGCTGGCTGTACGATGATAGTTGCTGAGTATAAAACGAGCACTACAATTCTGAGGTGACTCCAGGTTAGAGGTGAGCGTCGTCTGCCGATATCCCAAAATGCAGCAGCATAGTCAAATTTGGAGCGAACACGATACTTGACTAATAGGAGTTTAAAGGAAAACGGAAGCGGTTCTGTATTTGAAGAAAGACACCTAAATCGTCTTCATTTGGCCTCCAGGATCACGAATATGAAAGTTATTTTTCGATTTGGTTCACGGAGGCTGCAGAAGATCATTTTCAAAGTACCACTGGAGCCCCTCCTTCCCGGAGAGTGACGTCATATTAGAAGTTTTCGGAATCAACGCTCTCGCGCATCTTCAGCGCCTATCAAAGCTATGCACGCGCACTCTCGCTATTTTCAAAAAAAGGTCAGGAAATGACATCACGACTAGTGTCAGAGCGGGGGAATATATTTGTCAAGCTTGCAATAGACCTTGCAATAGACCTTTTGCCGAATTACCCAAGCATCAAAGAGAATGCCGGGAACGTAGGTACACGCGCTGCACGTGCTGGCGTCTACAGCAGTAACTGTTCGAAAGCAAAAATCTAAAACCAATGGCACTTCGTACGCGCGTTCCACAAACGCTTTATCTTGGTTGCTTACTTCGAACCTGTTGTATAAGGAAGGCGAGCGCGTGCAGCGCGTGTACCTACGTTCCCAGCATCCTCTTTGATACCTGGGTAATGATTGCTCGCGCTGTCCACACAAGTGACACGCGCTTGGCGGCCCAAAGATCTGGGTCTGACGTAACGACTGGTCGGAGGTTTTTCGTGCTTTCTCGCGTTTAGTCACATCTTCGGGGAAAACAAACGTGATATTCAGATTCACAGGATAAAAATACTTTAAAAATCACCGGTGATTGTTTTTTTTTTTTTTTCAAGAACCTCTTTATTATTTTTTTTTTGAAGTCCAAACGCTGCTGACGTTACGAACTGAGAGCTAATCAAACGGCGTGAAAAGTCCAATAGGTGAGCGGCGTTTGGCCACTTCCGGTTCCTTAGGAATTTTTGTTAAGCTTTCGACAAACGATGACGATCAGCTGCAAGGCTGTCTAAGTATGGTTCTGAAAACTACAGTCTGGAGGTTTTATAATTATGCTTGCACAGGCTTGCAGCTCATTGTTGTCGCTTGCCACTAGTGAAACAAAATTTCCTAAGGAACCGGAAGTTGTCAAACGCCGCTCACCTATTGACTAGGCCTTTTCTGTTTGATTGGTTCAGCGATGATAGAACACGTGCAGAAACATGACGAACGCTATGATGGTTCCCTTTTGACGGCTCTCTGATTGATCCCGTGGGCTCACCGTCGGCTGCGTCTGGACTTGAATAGTGCGCGGGCTTTGATTATTTTAGGTGGTGTTGGCCAATCCCGCCGATCTCGTTTCCAGAACGAGAGCGGCGTGACGTATCGTATTTGTCATCCTTTCCCATCAATAATCGTTGCGAACCAATCTGTGTAATGAAGCGTGGTATGGGATCGCGAACGCGTGACTTGGTTGGAGTCGGTCCCGAAGGACCCAACCGCGCCCACGGTCCCAACGACTTGCGGCTCGACCGGTTCAAGAGCGGCGACTGACAGGGGGCACTTTTATTTAATTGCCCTCTGTCCTCGTTTTGGGAGAGGAGGAATTACTCTCGGAAAAACACGCGCCAAACAATGGCGGTCTGTTTGCGTGGTGCTCTCTCTCTCCTTTGTCTCGACCTTGGTGAGCGCGTCGTGCGTGGCTATGTCGTCCAGGAGTCTACAACTTCAGTTTGTAGACATGTATGTATGTCTAGCTGAGCACTTAAAAGTCATGACTCATCGGGTTGTTCCGTCGATAGGATCTTTTCAAAACTGCGCGCCGTCTAGTGGCGGCTGCACAAATTACTCGAGTTCGATCCCTTACTTTGAACATGGGTTGGACACTAACTAGGCTCAACTTGTAAAGAGTACGAATGCTTCGTCAACATTCGGAGAGGACTTAGATCCAACCACACGCTTTAAGCTCGATAAATGGCTACCGCCAATGTGGACTGATAGAACCAGCTTGCTTATACTGATCCGAGCTATAAAAAGTTCGTCTTAAAACTTAATGATGTTACTAAATTAATTTAAATGGCGATTAAGTTTCGAGTATGGCTATATTATTTTACAAATTCATACCCACTCAAGTTTTAGTTACGAACGTAACTAAATCACGTTGCAGATACTTTTTTTAGAAATTTTCCATGACATTGAATGGTCGACTGTCGACTAATGGTTCGGTTTTTGACGCAGAAAAAATATCTTGGCACAGTTCCGTTTTCTTTTTTTCTCCAGCTCTGTGCTCGCGACGGATCTTAAAGATTTGGTTACTTACGTTTCAACTTATTACAGTGACTGAAATAATTTTGGTTAGTTGCTTACAAGTCTCCTCACTCGGAATTTTTTTTATATATTTATTCATGTTAAAATGAACACCGTTGATATGGATACCCCGCTATATGGACACTATTTTTGAAGACAAAGTGGGAAAATACGTGCATTTTTGTCTCGTTATTATGGACAACTCATATTATGGACAATTTTTTTGGGGGAACGGAGGTTTTTATGCTAACGAGACCTGCATATAATTGTAAATTGTCATGTTTCTTTATTATTTTTTTTTGCGCGAACAGAGTTAAAGTGTACGGTTAGTTTGAGCGCGGATCTCAGTGCCCTGCGCAGTGGAAGGTTTTCTGGTTTCTACGAGGATGCGAGGTTTAATGAATCATGTTGATAAGTTAATCCCATCTACGTGATAGTACTAGCAATGGGAGCGCAAAATGCTTCCATTGTTTTCCTTCTGGATTGACTGCTGCACTATATATTTATATTATCAGCGTTCACATATTTTGCTTACCATCGCCAAAGTATAGCTGCTACAAGAAATATCTCCTCCTAATCGAGCGATTAAGTCTCGCAAACTCTCCGCCAGATCCACAGAGAGAACGAGCCCACTGATCATCGGATAAGATGATCCGATGGCCGAGTGCTGGCGAATTCGAACGAAATCTTTCGCTCCCCCCCCCCCCCCCCCCCCCTTTATTTCAGATTCGTCAGTGATATCGCTGGCAGAAACGGGTTGACGAGCCTCAAAACCTCCCTCGGCGAATGTCTGAAGAAAGCCGTATGCAAGGTCGCTATTAGAATGGGGCGTTTTCATTCTGGAGCCACTTTACTTCTTCTCGGGAGCATTGGATATGTACTATAAGCCAGTAATATAATTGTCTTTTTTTCTTTTTGTATACGGGCGTTTCTATTTTTGCCACAGCAGCGATCGAGGACCACGGGGGGATCCTATATTAAGCGAATCTTCTCGCGATATCTGCTGTCCAATCTTTGCATCTTCCTTGTGCTGGTTTCGTTTAATCTTGTTTTTAAAAGACAGCGCTGGCACCTTCAGCGCCCGAGTAGGTGTTCGATTACCTAGAGGGCGAGCTATCCAAATGGCTGTTATCTGGATGATCGACGTTGAACACCAGTACGAGGCAGGCAGCCTTGTACGTGTTACTTGAAAAAAAAAAGTAACCGATTACAATTACTTTAAGTTAAAAAGTATTACATTAGACTGCTCGATTACTTGACAAGTAAAGTAACCGACCATTACTCCAAGCAGTAACCGTTACTTTTCCGATTAGTTTAGATTTTCAAGATGACGGATTTTTCTAACGGTTTAAAAATGGGCCCTTCCTACTGTCCATCATTACATTTGACTCGCCGAATTACAAGCTACTTATCTTCTTATTCCACCAGTTTTGGTCGATCATCCTCCTCTCGGAGACATGGTTCGAGGATTCCTTTGTAGGAAACTTGTTGAAACAAAGGGCACCATTAAAAAGGGGAGGGGGAAAATAACGGTTACAAACAATTTTAGTACTTCCACAAAGTTAATCCTATTACTCTCGGGATTACTTTGTAATAAAAGTAACAAAATGATTACACAATTATGATGATAATGCAATTAATGCGAAGGTGCAAGCGAGCTGCACAAGAGTGTTGGAGATTTGTGTTTGTTTTTGTCCCTCTCGTTCCCCTTCTCCGGGATTTCTTATCGTCATTACCAAAATTATTTTTAAGTAATCGATTACTAGTAATCATATTCCTCGTAATGGGTACCTTACGAGCATGGTACGAGGTTGGATTTTTTTTTCTTTACGGGGAAGTAATTCTAATTTTGTTAAATGCGAGAGATTTTAGAGCCCTGGTATTTATTCGCTTTCTATGTCAGGAAGCTCTAAGCAAACATCTTCATTACGAAGTCTGTCATCCATAAACTAGGGAGCGTGATGTTCACACAGTTCCGAATACGTAAGGCCTAACTGACACACCGTGCCATTTCGCAAAGAAGATCTAGTGCGCATGCTCAGACCTCGTCGCACAGCCCAGTAGACCAAGATGGCGGCGCGCAGGAGGATATTACCAGAATGGTCTCTCACGCGACAGAAATTATCATGTACGAGTTCCTCATTGCAATGCATTCCCTGCTACGTGTCCGATCGATGAAACAATCCTACCGGTAACAAGTCATCCTTAAGGCACGCACAAACTGATGTACGAATATATCTCAGTACCTGTCAGGTATGAATTCGGTTGGCATCGGGCAACCAAACGAATAATTCCGTTGGGGAACCTGGAAAAAACACAAAAACGAAGAACGAAGAATTCTATTGAGGAACCTGGCACTAAGCAATGTATAGACGTTTCCACTGTTTACAAAAATCACAGTCCACACGTGTTAAATCACAGTCCAGAACGCGCACGTTCGTCGCTTCGGAAAGCGAGCAAATCACGCGCCATACGCACGAACAGTGAAAATGGAACCTGCCAAGTGCCCTTTTTTGGAAAGGTCTATACCTGGCAAGTCGGTGAAAGATATCCCCGGCGAGCCAATCGGAACATCCTAGCGAGGTACGTGACAACACGTATACACACGGTACACCCTTGAAATGCATGGGGCACTCTGTGCAGAGCTGTCACGTACTTCGCCCTGTCACTCTGATTCGCTTGTGCCAAGTTACGCTAATACCGAGTATGGTTGGCTTCGAGTCTCACGCAGTCGATTGGTTCACTGAGTTCCTTCCTTCGTTTATCTCTGGTTTTCCATCGGCCATGTCCTTCTAAGAGGGCTATACTTGGTTTCATTTTAGGTTCGCCCGGAAAGTTTGGTAACCCCTGATCCGCACTCGCCCTAAATCTGTCAGTTGCCGTGTTCCGATCTGCGTCGCTCGACGGTCTTTTATGTGTGCACCGTGCGCGGTCTTTTTGTCGACGTCGTCGGGGAAGGGGCAAAGAATGCTCGAGGGATCGGCCCGTCACGTCGACTCGTCCAGCGTCGTGGAAGTGAACCGATTTCGGAGCGATCTCGGCGAAACCCCGCGGGGTGGCCTTTTCGGTTTGGGGACACGCGAGCGGCTAACGGAGTGGCGCGTGCCGCGGGCTTGCCCTTAACCCTGTAACCTACTTCGGCGACTGCGCCTTGGCTCGGCTAAAGCTCACCGGGATTCCTGGATCGAGTTTCCTTATTTTCTTACTCTTATTGCTCCGATTATGTAAGGTTCTTTTTTTTTTTTTTTGGGGGGGGGGGGGGGGGGGAGGGGGGGGGGGTTGCAGCTGTAGTAATTCTTTTTTGATATAGGGTTGTGGCTTGCCAGTGGGTATTCCTTCTGGCTGAGGCGACTGTTTTTCGACGTGCTAAGTCGGCTAATGGACGGAAAAAAGAAAATAAGCGAAGATGATAAACTGAGAAATTCCGCAATATGGAGGAGGCGGGGGGGGGGGGGGGGGGGGGGCTGTCTGTTTGTGCGGATGGAAGAGCATACGAAACCTAGTTACGTCTATTTTAAAATTAATACGAGGAGATTACGAAAATGTTGCCATCCAATTTTCGTGGGCAGTTTTCTTTTGTCATTATTAATCGAACGAAAGAAAAGTTTTTAAAAGTGAACAAAAATAAAATTCGTATTAAATTTGGCGTTTGTCCAGGTTTACGTCTAAAAATCCTTAAAATCACGACTGCGAAAGCCGGATCATGCAGCCATATGTCCTTGCCCTATAATTTAAATTTAACGCAACTAAGATTTCAAGAAAAAAAAGTCGCTTTGCTTAATAGTATTTTATGCGTTTAATTTTTTTTTTTTCAAACATTCTGGCGGTTCTTTAAAAAGGCAGTGGCGCTGCGATATATTTACTTGACACTTTTTAAGAAAGGGGGCACTTCACGTATGGTAGTAACTTCTCTTTTTTCTTTTGCTTTTTCAATATCGTTTTTTTGTGTACTTTAGAGAATATTTTTTTCGGGCGTTTATCTCAGCTCCTTTACTGCAATTCTTTTTAATTTTTTATTTAAAAAATGTTATCTGTTTCAAGGGCCCTTGCCCGCTCAAAGTACCCCGGAGCCTCGTGGCAGCCGCTAGAGATATACCCTTCTGCGGAACCACACACGTGTTGCACCATCACAGGCGTCGCGCGCGCGCGGTAGAGGCATCGCTTCGAAAACGCTCTTTGAAAACGCCTCGCATGCAAAAAGAACTTGCATTTGTGGCGCAACCTTATATATACGCGGCTATCGCAACGCATAACCGCGCAGATAGGGGCATCACACCGACGGAGATTGGTGGGCCTTCAAGGACTTTATCGTGAGGCAGGCGACGGCCACGTCATCCCATAACAGCCGCGGATTCCGCGTGGGCAGCCGACTGCGACGGAGTCCGTTCCCTCGGCGCGTGGTTAAGGAGGAACCGCAAGCGTCGCCGCTGTCTTCTCTTCCGAAAAGACAGCGGCGTCTCTTTGTGAAACGCGTCATTCTTCGCTCCACGGGACACCGCCACCAGCCAGACGGCCTCTGTTCGGTGAAGGGCGTGCATCCGGGACTGTGGCGCGTGTTATTTGCATTCTTAAATCGCAGCTCCCAAGAAGCCCAGTCGCCCCCTCCCCCCTCCCTTATAGCTTGCGTTAGCGACGACGCCAGCGTCTTGCACCGTCTCACGACGAGGCGACGCCAAGATCGACGCGTCTTGCCGGCCTCTCGATGAGATTCACCGTGTCTGCCGCTTGGGGCGCGTCGGGGGTCCACTACCGATGACGTCATCGGCAGACCTTGTCTTCTAGGTGGTATTGACTGAACGCGGTCTGCATTTCTAACGCGATAGCGTTTAGGACCTCGTGTCGCAGAAAATCCGGCGTCGGAGGGACCAAGAAAGTTCCATGATGCCACACGTGACGTCACGCGTGTGACGTCACACGGGGCTGTGACGTCATGACCCTAGCGACCTGCAAAATTTGACGGGAAAACATTTCCGCTAAATTTAGCGGAAAAGTTTTCTCCCAAATTTTGCGGGTCGATAGGGATCATGACATCACAGACACGTGACGCTACCTGACTGGACCACACTTTCACGGCTTGGGAACGAGCGCGGGTTTATATGAGAAGGCTTTGTGAACGTACTACCATAGCGTAACTTACACGTCCCCCAAGATTTTTTTTTTTTTTTGCATGTTGCGTGTTTTTTTTACTTATCATTTTAGAATACAGGGGACAGGGGTGTCGCTTTTATCAGTAAAGTTGCTGTAATTGAAGAAGCAATTGAGCTGTATAGCGCCTCATACAGGTCACATGGGCGCTACTGGTTGAGTAGGTCGGTCAAGGCTTCCGTTCTTCCAGGTTGAAATAAGCGCGAAGCACTGACCCGCGTTATTTTACCTTTAGAACGCTCGAACAGTGCCCGGAGTCACTCACCTGCGCGCCTACCGTCTCACGCGTGCACAAAGCGACCGCATTGTCTCGGTCGTCGTCGCCATACGGCAGCACTCGGCGAGACAAAGATACCCCGACACCAGGACGGGGTCATGCACTCTAATTGAGCGCGGCTGCGCTCTGAAGTGTGATTAATTTACAGCGACCCGCCCCTTTCCTAGGGGGCTGGATGTGCGCACTATTAGCGGACTTGCGAGTACGTCGACCTTAGCTCCTAATCCCTTCCCTGCGTCAAAAATTGTTTGCTAGATGGAGAAAGTGTCCTCTGGGTGCAAGGGCAATGGTAGGATGGAGATGTCGGGCGCATGTTATTGAAGAATTCACACCCCGATATCATCAGCAGCTTCAGTTCACTTCAAAAGTGAGGTCCTAGCTACGAGCTTCAGAATCTCCAGAGAAGCAACGAGGAAAGTCGTTGCGAGGTAATTTGCAATACAGTCCAGATGCTGTCAAATTGGGGAAAGCTTTGCTACCCCAGGTTTCTTTTTTTTTTTTTTTTCAGCTTCTGTAAACTGTGTGTTCTGTGCGTTCTTATTACACTGGATTACAAGTTACAAAGAGTGCCGAACGTCTCGAGAGACAGATGGCATTCGCAATATGATAAAACCGGTGTTTTGAGTTAGGATACCACTTCAAAAGCAAGCTCCTGGTAACTTCAGAAGGGCAGCCGCAAGTTTTCCCGCGACAATTTGGCGCCTTCAGGGCAGCCACGAGTAAAGCCTTTGCAGAGTAAGCCATCGTACAAGAATAGAACCTCGGGTTCCTCTTTTCAGTTTATGGCAAACTTCGTGTATTCTGTTTCTTTATTAAAGTTTATTACTGATTCTAAAGGGTATTCTGGAGCGCAAGTTCGTCTGTTTCTTGCACAGAGGTTGCGTTGATGTCAGAACGCCAATCTCTTATTAATTGATTGAAAAAAAAAACACAAACAAACTAGTGGATTAACTTCGAGGCATCTAGCATTGAGGTTTACCCACTGTCCTTCCAAACAAAGCCAATCAGAGCTCGGCGTCGTTCTGACGTCACCGGAACTCCTGCGCAAGAAGCAGACGACTTGCTCTCCGCATAGCATTACACACATGTCGTCGTGCCTTTTGCGTCTGTTTTTGGAGTTGCCTCGTTGGTGTTGCGTCTGTTATCGTTGTGGCTTAGTTGCTGATGCTTCGCCTGCTCTTCCCACCCCTGCCCGCTTCGTGTATCACTAGTGCGTGTATCACTAGTGCGTGGTGCACGTTAAAGACCCCAGGCTAGCGGTTCTACTGCACTGGCTAAATTGCTCATCTACGAGCTCAGCCACCAGACGCCCATTGAAGCTGTACTAGCTTCCGGTTGTCAAAGCGTACACAGACTTGTACGCTTCTCAATACAAGTAATCAAATTCCCGTAAAATAGATTATTTTTTGGAGTAATTTTGTAGTTGATTTGAATGCATTTATTAGGAAGTAATTACATGAATACTTTTGAAAGTACAAACATATGACAATTGTAGCCATTACTATGTCTCTCTCTCCTCTTTCTAATGGCGCCTGTGTTTCTACAAGTTTCCTACCAAGGAATTATCGAGCCGAGTCTCCGATAGGAGGATGGTTTATCAAAATGAACGATTTTGAGCAGATAAGTATAATCTATAATTCGGTGATTCTAATTGAGTAATGGACCGTACACCGAAATACCTGTCCTTAAACCCGCAGAAGATATGTCGTTTTGAAAACTCGGAAGTAATCGGAAAAGTATAGCGGTTACTTTTTCGAATAACAACCAATTAATTTTCTTCTCGTGTAATTAAGTCACTTAATTTAATAGTATTTAACCAAAAATAATTATAATTAATCGCTGATCTTTCGAGTAACCTGTACAATAATGCGTACCCGCGTCATAATTATTATTTATTGTGTCTGATGTAGATGCTGCCACGATGCTAAAACTACGTCTGCTGTTCATTTATTTTTTTTTTTTTTACCCCGCCTCTAGGCCATGGGTTGTACAGCGATGAGTTATAAAAATATACGCAGCAACGAACAGCGCAAGAAAACTTTCCCTTTTCGGTGTTGCCTCGCTACTGCATGGGCGTGGCGTCTGCAGTAGGTGTGGCTCTCCGCCGCTGACGTTGCGTCTGCTGTCGCTGTTGCCGCGTTGTCGACATTTTCTCTGCGCGTGCGACTCGGTACTTCTCCACGCTGTTGCAGCGGTGTTTCTTCGAAAAGCGTTCCGGCAGAGCGATACCGGAACCGTTAGTCTGAATGCTATCAGCAACCGATAGCTATGCGTCGTTTGAGCCGGAGGCCGCACTGTCAAGTACCAAGATACCGGTCCTCCGAACAACCTCCTGTTCGGGTGAGCCCTTCTGAGCTTAGCTGGCCCGATATGACTAACTCCGTTGTGTTCAGGGTCCGTGTACATACAGTCTACCAGCTCTTTTTTTTTTTTTTTTTTTTTTTGAACGAGAGCATTGTAATTTTGTTTTGTTTTCTTCAATGGTGCGTAGTCGTGTCAAATATGCCTCAACTGTATGGAACTGCGTTGGAGTGACTAATTCGAGTGTAATTGAGCGTGTTCAACGTAAATTCATTCGTGTATCGTTTGATCGTTATTTTCAATCGAATTGTTTCTACAGGTTACGAAAGGATTTGTGACCTCGTGAAATTGAACACGTTGCGCAACAGGACGACGATCCGTGGATTGATGTTTGTGTAGAAGAGCGTACATGTTACAATTGATTCACCAGCGCTTCTAAGTCACGTGTACCTGCGCGTTCCACGTAGGTCTAGTAGACTTTACTCCGTGTTTTATCCTTCTGATTTACATCACTCAGCACCCATGAAACGCCTTCAATTGACGTATAATCATTTAGAACAGATTTGTGGGAATGTTAGCCTCGATAGCGTAAATTTAGAAAGTGTGCAGCTACCATTCTATTGTCCTAACTTTCCATTTTCTTTTTATAGTGTCCGAACAATTTGACTACTCTCTGGACATTTATAAGTGAACCACGAACGAGGCGTCAGGCTGTTTCTGGGTCATTCAAAATAAATAAATGATCAGCGGGATGGCCAGCGTGCGATTGACTCCTTTAATTACGGAGTCGACTTGAGCCGCTTTCGTACCTCCGTATGATCATCATTAATCATTATACCATCCTTCCACTGTTCAGAAGTCTTAACGAGTCGTGCGTGGGTCTATTGTCGAACCACGTGTCGCGATTGTTAACGACGTCCAGTCGATGCAGGGTTCAACGGACTTCGACCGCTTGACCTTGAACCGAACGCCTTGATCTTCCGTGAAATGCGGTACTGGAGCGGTGCAGAAAATACACCGAAGGGAAACATCCTCGCAGCTAGCAGCATCGCGTGGGGAGTTTCTTTATTTTTATTTTTATTAAGCTGAGCTATCGTAGCTCTAGTAAACATTTGCTTTAGTGAATTTACTTGTTTCGTCGAGGTCGCATCTTTTGCAGACATGTTTTTCGGGATACGTGGTATCCCCAATGTACTACACGCGTAACAATAACGGGTCATTTGGATGGTGGATCTCTTAACAATGGGGATGACTGACTTGTGTATGGGCGTGCTTGTGCTACAGAAGGTTTCAGATATCGGCGGTGGAAGAAGGGGATTAAAATTTCAAAACATTACGTTAGCAAGTTTTTTTTTTTTTTTTGTTTGTTTCTTTTTTTTTTATGGAGGGGCTGATTCGAATATATTTTACTATTAACGACCATTTGTTCCTTCGTCTCACCACTACCAGAACATTATTTTCCAATTTTCTTTATGGGTGCTGTAGATTAGGGGTTCTCAGGCTCTGCGGTTTCGAGGAATCCCTGTCTCTCTCGATTGACGGCGAAAACTCACCTTCTGGTCTGGTCGAAAACTCACCTCCTGGTCGATGCAGTAAATGATTCGGAAACCTACATTCCATGCGAGTTTATACCAACGTGCGGTCGTGTAGCATCACTGCGTGGTGCATGCACACTGCTAGCACTGGCACTGCACCGGCTAAATTTCTCGTGTACAGCGGACTCACCAGAGCGCTAAATATACACAGAACACAAATGAAGCGCCTCGTAAACATTGAATGTGCATATGCTAGGGAACGTTTGACACACGGTCAAGCATCAACGGAGGGCTCGGAATTTGTAAACATAATTATTAAACCCGAAGAACATTTTGGGAACTCGGTGATTCTGTAAGCGCTGCGGGAAACCCCCGGGCTTTTTTAGTAAGGTGTTTTCACGTGACGTCAATCTGGCATTTTGTTGTTAGTGCGAGTGAGTTAGGAAAAAAAATGTTTTATTTATCGAAAGAAGAAAAAAAAAAAAAGAGGCGTGAGGAAGTTTTCGTGCACTACCGATTCGAGGTTGTCATGCGAATCTTTGGAATACTCACCTTTAGCACGCGCCAGACAGCTCGTGGACAACAAGATGGCGGAGGAAATTATGTGAGTGATAACGCCCCATAGTCTTGTTTCCCGCCCGAACGCAACAAACGCAAGCTCTTGTAAAAAAAAAAAAAAAAAAAAAAAAAAAAATTTTTTTTTAGCATTTTTGGTATCGGTGTTGGTCTTGGAGCTTCGTGACTATGCGTTTCTGACGTTCTTGCACAACAAGATGTGCGAAAAAAAACAAAAAACGGAGTCTTGCAAAGAGCGCAGTTTCCCTCCTACTGTCATGGCGCGAGCATAAACAAACATGGCGGCGCCCATGGAACGGAGCAACTTGTCTTCTAGTTGGCGGTATTGGCACAAGGCGGTTCTTGGAGTGCCGTATAAGTATATCGTTGTCTTCGATGTAAAGGTTTCGTTTAAGACGGCCGTCGCGGGGGTCGCACCCGTACATGTTTCCGACGTTGTGTTGGTATATCCTGACCTTGGACGAGACGACGCTTCCTCGGAACTTTCTCCGGGCGCGCTGCAGGGAATGCATAATTGAGAGCTGACGTAAAGGCCGGGCTGAAACGAAACGCGTTTGTTGGGCAACCGTATGCGTCGGGAGGGGCTGTTTTGCAAAGCGTCCGCCGTGGTCAGGGCTATAAGGGCGAAGCGGTTAACCTCTTGCGCCACCTCTTTTCCTCCTCGTTTCGGGCTCGCCAGTCTTTTGTCTTCCACTTAGTCTCGTTCTTGCGTTCTCTTTTTTTTCTGCGTACGAGCTACGTAAGCTACGCTTTCGAGTAAAGAGTTGTCTTTGGTGCTCAAAAAATCATGGTTGCCTGTTATGCGAAGCTTTATCTGAAATCTCGGGAAGCAGTTTTCCGTTCTTTCAGAAATGTTAAAAACTGTCCGCGGCAGAACTAAACGATGTCGCCCAAGTTTCCTGATGTCGTATCCTAAGCTCAGGAAGTCGCATTTACGAATCGTCACGTGGGGGGCGGTAGCGCTCAGGTCATGCTTAGTCTTGCCATCTGCCGAACTTATCTTCGCTTCAAGCTTCTTCGCATTCTAACCGCCCTTGCAACGGCTTGGGGATGGAGTAACTTTTTTGCAGCAAGTCTGTTCGGCCGAGTTGTGTAGTTGGATGATGATAAAAAAAAGAGTGATACACAAAGAATGAACACAAAACACGAATAGACCGATCTCACCAAGCGTTCCACGCATGCCCACGATGCCACGATGCATGTCGGCAGCGGTGGCGTACTCAAACTAGCTGGTGAGATCGGTCTATTCAAGCGCCCTGTACTTGCATCGTGTGTGTACGTACCTTTTGCTCGTGTTTACTGTGTACTCAAGTTGAACAAGTTCATTTTGTGGCCTTGGTATTGTTTCCGTTTCCAGCTGGCTCACGCTGACTCTGCACATTT
Source organism: Ixodes persulcatus (assembly GCA_013358835.2). NCBI lineage: Eukaryota > Metazoa > Arthropoda > Arachnida > Ixodida > Ixodidae > Ixodes > Ixodes persulcatus. The sequence continues at coordinate 39,223 of JABSTQ010000819.1, forward strand.
TGTTTTTATTCCACAAGAGGGTGTCATTGCTACTCTCTGCATGGCTTGCACGTGACGTCATTGCCCCGTACGAATGGTCATTCCCCTTGTCCTCCGAGCAAAAAAGAAAATCAATATTGTGAAACATATTAAGGCGAAAGCCTTATATGTCCCATTACGAGAAAAGGCGACGTCGGCGTTGTGCCCGAGAGATGGCCATAAATATACGTCATCAAGCTCTCCTCGCTCAAGGTCAAAGCGAACGCGCCTCAGAAATAAAACACAAAGAAAAGCTCAGCAACGCAGATGCTTCGTCACGGAAGCCGTGAAGCCGGCGGGGGCGCCGCGCCTGCGCAGTGGGGGAGCATGATGTCACCGCCGGAGCAAAACATTTCACCCGCGGGACTATGTTTTCGCCTTCCTACACGCAAGCAATCTGAAGTGCCTTCAGCGTGTGTTTTTTTTTAAATATTTATTTAATAATATTTCCCGGCCCAATCAGGGCCGTGGTAGGAGGGGCATGACGTAACTTCAATTAAATATTGTAACAAAGAAATGCAACATCATTCGAGACATTAAACCACTTTTACGCCCTATTCAGACGCCGCAGAGGGTACGAACAACAGGAACAAGGTCCTTCACAATGGCAGCCTATGTGACGTCAGTGCGAGCCATGTAAGCACAGTCCTAATAATCGCCTTCCACATTCTGTCATTTTTGTCTCCTGGGCAAGAATGCCCGGGAGACCAGTTTTGAGCGTGCGCGGTCTCTTCTGTAAACTGCCAAACTCCGCGCATGCGTCCACTGACTGGGCATTTTTCGCCGGGTGACAAGCGCTGGAAAAATGTATAGGAGTCGCATCGTTGTTGAATGTTTGCATTTCTGCTCGATAGCTCCTTCTTGATTTATTCTAGCGTCTGCATAATTCCTCTCCGGAGAGTCGACCGCGTAGGGCAAAAGTCCGTGCGTTCGCTTACAAAGTCCGTCACTTTGTAAAGCAATGAGTAAGTGCGGGAGCCCTTCCGTGCCGCGTGATTCAATGCCGAGCCACGCACGCATCCGAAATAAGGCGATGACGCTGCGGTATGTGTTTTAGGGCGTGCGTTTGGAGGCTTTTCTGAGGGAGGATGCCGATGACGTCGACTCGGTGGTTAGTCATTTTGCTTTGGGGTCACTGAATACACCAAAACAAAATTGCTCATCCTAACGCGCTTTGTCCTGACACTTTCAACGCGGTCTGCAATGATCTTGTTTTGTTTCCGGGATTTCGCTGATCACTAGTAATGAACACACGCGTGTTCGTTTTACCGCATTAGGAGAGGTGGTTGCAAGTTTAGAAAGAGTTATATACGTAAAGACAAGGGACGGGACAAAGATGTGTTGTCCCGTCCCCTGTCTTTACGTATCATAACTCTTTCTAAACTTGCATCTTTACCAACGCGCTCACTAACAAGTAGACAGGTGGTTATTTGCCGATTGAGTACAGGCACATGCGAGGTGGCCGCAAGGAAAAAACAAGCAGCTCTCGTCCTGTCTGGAAAGGGGATCGTTGTGCAATGTGCTCACTATCATGTGCAGTGGACTGACCATCATGTGACATAGGCGTACCATCATGTGAAAGGAGCTAACCGTTACGTGCAACCAGCTGACCATACTATTAAATGAGGTGACCATAACGCGCAACCAGATGTCCGTCATGTCCGACGAACTGACTAACTTGAACTTGAAGACGACCATTTGGACACAAGAATGCTCATTGGGAAACGAGGAGGACCATCCGGGTGTACGAGTCCAGCATGAATCAGTACTCAAAATGCGCACGAACGATGTGCATTTTTTACTACTCTCTGCGAGTATCCACTGTCTGGACTGGCCACGCCAGGTCCTTGTAGAAGTCAGCATCTTAAGCATGCCTGTATGGGCGCGACGTCCTTACGGAATTCCCACGCTGCGATCACGAGCAGCCTCTGACGAGGCAGTTTGGGGAACCGCTCTGCCTCTGCTTTTCCATATTCAGTGCGGCGAGGCATCACGCATATATTCATAAAACATATGCGCACCGTGGAGTTCCCCGTCTACCTACAAAAAATACCCAGCAGCGATGACTCAGCACCTGTTCGTTGTAGTTCTTTATTTTGTATACGTAGAACACATCGTAGAAAAGTAGCACGAACACACTTTCACTGCGCTCCCCCCCCCCCCCCCCCCCCCCCGAATTTGCGTTCGCTGAACCTTCTCAAAGCTTTACAGAAGTAAGGGAGCGTTGTTAGATTTTTATGCATACTCCTTTTTAAATAAAATGCGCAAACTCACTGATGCCGTGTTTGTGCCAACTGCATTGCGCAATATGTAAAAAATAATCGATCACAATTACAACTGAACATATGTGAATATTTTATTTTATTCTTTACTAAGGAAAACCGATATTGAACGACTGGTTAAATCGATACCGTCAACGCTGTAAGGGTAACATTACCGATCTAAATCGATAACTCGCTAACGTCTGCGCTGATAACTTCTATACAATAAGGGCAGACCTGACTAACTCGGCTCTTTTTTTTCTTTTTGCACAATAAATTTACGTTGAAGGATAAATCGCTTTTTCATCGCGACCCCATATTTGCGCCGTCCGAAATTAATGCCATTTCGTGCCTTTAACAAATAATTAAATTACTAAAATATTTGCAGGCAGTGTATCACCCTACTACAACCGGACGTGAAAGGCCGAATGACGAGTGCAGGGGAGGCACGGCAGCGCTTGTTTCCAACGCCTTTGTCTTTCTAGGCAACAAGGCCTTACTGCCGGTCTTCCTACGTCACCCACTGGAGGGGCTAGGTTGAGTACACGTCTCCGCGTTCGTACCCAATCCGTTCCCCACGGTGGCCTCCTCTAAGTGTCGTAGAAAGACCACAACTTCGGCCTCGTTATGTAGGATGCCGTTGCTTTGCCTCGTTGCCCTTTGCTCTTAGTCCGGCGCGGTGGAGGAGGAAGAAGGGCAGAGCGGAATCGGACTGCCGTGACGTCTTCCGACCGCGACTGTCTCTTGACCCGATTGACCAACCACCTGTGGCGCTCGGGCGACAAATTGAACGGCACGCTGCCCGCTCGCTCTGCGGCGACATCCGCCCTGCCGGTGTCGCGTCACGGCGATTTGACTCCCCCCGAACCACGCCTCCGCCGAACGATACGTTTTTCACAGCTGACGTGCGACACTTGACTTCCTAGTCGGCCTTTTTTGGTTTTTTCTTCACAGGGAATCCGGTTATTCGCGAGAAGGGCGTAGCGGGCGCTGGAAGAGCCGAAAATGTGTGCGAGCTTGATATTTGACACTTCAGGCGTTTGAGGTGGACCTCTATCTGTCCTGTATCGAGCGCAAGAGAATCCTCTGGAGTGGTCTTCACGATTCTTGCGAGCCTTCAACCACGCAAATAACGAAAAGCAGGGTGACCCCCTATCTGAATATAACTTTACTTCTTGAATAGTCATTCGCGCTTCGGTGGTCTTAAAGTATGCGTCATGTTCAGAAATACTGTCGAGACCGGTTATAACAAAGTCAATTGGGGAATCGGAAATCACTTCGCTATATCCGTTATTTCGTAATAACCGACTTCGTTATAAGTTATAACCTGTCTAGGTGCCATACGTCTACGTGCCTCCGCGTTCACAACCACCCTTTATGAGCTTTGTTACAGTTACGCGGTGTTTAATTATGTCTTACCCTCGCAATGAACGTTATCGGAGGCGTATTTATTGACATAATTGGGTCGCTAGACTGCATACCTATCCGTCCTCCCTCTTATGTTCAGCACATACGTTTCAAATAGTAACCAATTGCAATGATATGTGCGGCCCTAACCTCCTTTGACGTGGTCAGTACTAAAGTGAACTCCAGTACGCATTCCTCTTTTATACGTTTTAACGTGAAACGCTCTTTGGCTAGGTGTCGGCATTTCTTGAATCCCAAAAGTGAACCCTGGATAAAAGCGTGGCCGCGAGGCTCGACACTGATTGGTTGGCGGGCAAGAGAGGAGGACTGAGGTGCTCGACGCTCCAGGGGTGGAGTTAGGGGGAGAGGTAGGCGAAGAGACGAGGTGGGATAGGAGTGGGTTAGGTTCTGGAAGATCACCAGGTTTATCATTTCAAGTGTACAGATGCCACGCGTTAAATTATCTGATGAAGAGAGCCGTGAACGTGGGCGTCTGGCTGAACAGGCTAGACATGCTGCTAAACGATGATATAAATGTTTGTTATGCTAATTGCCTCGCAATTCGCCATATTATCTTTCATTATTGTTCCTCTTTCAACTAGGTTGTTCCCTGCCTCTTTTCCATTACCATTAGAGTATATACTTCAAAATTGGTGATCTCCGTTTCTCTTCCCAAAAACATTCACCTATTACCCAAAGTGGTGGCCACGCGCACCTCTATACAAATATAGAAGTTCCAGTCCAGCGTGATTCTAGAAGCACGAACCCTTGTCCTTGCATCTGCAGAGGCAGAAGATCATACAGCCTGCATCAAAAGAAAACAAACCGCGACATCGTTCTCTCGCTGAAGTTTACGACGAGTTGTCTACTTATAGGCTCCAGGCATAATACATCCCGCGGCATCGCATACATCCTGCAGGCCTTCCTTCCAGCCACGGCCATTCATGAAAAGGTCTGCGCGGACAGTTACAGCGTTCGCCTTGTGCGCGCGTTTCCTGGTACGGCAACAGGCGAGACGCTGCGCAGTGCGGAGGGGCGCGCTTCCACGCACAAAGAGTCTGTCGACCTCTGGCGCTGTCCGCACACACCGCAACAAAAGGCTTCGTTTTGCATACCGGCATGAAGGCGCCCGCGCGGGCAACCTCGCGCTCGCCCAAAAGGGACCGGTCGGTCGGTCGGTCGGTCGTCTCCATAACACGGCCCTTTGTCGTCGTCGTCTCCCGAGCCTGACAAGACACGAGGTCGTAGTTGGATATACGGGGAAGGTGCCAAACGTGGTTCTTTTCGCCGTCTGCACTTCACTTTTTCGTTGTCGCCCGCCGCCTTCTCACAAAAAAAAAAAAAAAAATTGTTTGGGGGGGGGGGGGGGGGGGGGTCTACAGTTTTCTAAAAGCAGATTTGTGGGACTGCTATTGTTCCGTTTTCATGAGCTGAGTACGCAAGAAGCATTAGGAAGTGCTTCTTCGTATACCGCTCTGAAGCATTCATGCTCAGCGCGCTCTCCTTGACGTAAAGATGCCACTCTGCAATGCTCAGCTACTATAACTTTCACCCTGCTTTTTGGTTACTGTTATATGGTGTCGTTTATCTCATCTGAGTCACAAGCGTGGTTTCTCAATTAGTTTTTTTTTTTTCTTCCACAGGTAATATACTTCTGTAAGGTTACAATGTTGTGATTGGCCCGCAATTAGGATTTCTACTACTTATATTCCTACGGTTTTCCTCTATAGTTGCTCTCTGGTTTTTTCTGCATATTTTTCGGCTCTATTCACTTTAGGCATGCACGGTATTTTCTCCGGAGTATAGTTTACAAAATACCCTTGGGTTGCCGTGGTTTTCTACCAAATACTAATGCATATGTGTAAGGGTTACTCTGCTGCGTTCACTTTACGCAGTGTTGGATAAAGTACACGTAAAAAAGTACCTGAAAAAATTAGAAAGTAAATGAGAGGTGATGCACTTCAAGTAAAGTAGTAAGTACACCGCGTGCAATGTACTTGAAGTAAAGTACTATAAATAGGGTGTACTTTCCAACTAAAGTACAAGTACATTTTAACACGGTCTTTCATGATGCCCCTTCATTTCCCTACACAGCAATTTTTTAACTGGTATGCATTGCCCCAGGGGAAACTAGGGGATGCATCACTTATTTTCGGAAATGGCGGCGAATATTGGATAAATGCAAGTGGTCACAGAGTAGTTACTTTCGGGAATGACTCCAAATTCAGAAGTCCAACTACTGAATTTGGCACCGCTTGTACTGGCTTGCTGCACCGGAAGTAAAACGTTCTAGGAGAGAGCACGACGTCAGCCCTGTAGCTGCCGCAAGCAATCCTCCCGTAGAGGAGTGTCCTCTCCTTAACGAAAAAAAAACAAAAAAAAGAACAATGTGCGCAGGCGAGCTCTTAATAATTAATCATAATTTGACACCTGTCTTAGGTGTCAAAATATGATTAATTATCGAAAGATAATAGTCGAAGGAAAAGACAAAAAAGGAGAACGTCTCAAACCATTGAGACGTTCTCCTCAGTTGTCCTTTTCTTCGTCATGAAAATTTCTTAATTTTTCCGCACCAGACATAGGTATTACGTCATGATTACTAATTGACCTCTCCTGGTATTTTTAACCTCCTCACCTCTGCTAAACGAGCGAAAAGTAGCCAAAGTTTTCAAAGGTACGAAAAAGCCCCCCCCCCCCCCCCCCCCCCCCCCCCAATTCCTCTCAGTATTTCTTCTTGTGAGAGTAGAATATCCCTCCCAGTATTTCTTCAGAGTTGACAAAGCATCATTTTATGATACAAATTTAACAGGACCAAATTTGGAGAAAGTACTTTAAAGTCAGGAGTTGTACTTTCCTCGGAAGATATGAGGAACAAATAGTTTAAGTACAAGTACATGCCCAGAGAATGTACTGCAAGTAAAGTAAAAGTTTTCTAAACCTGCTTGAAGTACTAGCTTAAGTACAATGCACCTAAAGTACTTCCCAACACTGACTTTACGCGCAGTGACTCTTTCACAATGACTCTTCTCTTTACGCCAACTTCCACAGTGACCGGACACACGGAAAGATAAAAAAAAAAACTGACAAAACAAAAAGTCTTAAACAGAGCTTCTCGAGCTGTGTTGTTGTTTTGTCCGTTTTTTTTTTTTTTTTTATCGTTCCGCGTCTCCGGTTACTATGTAAGTTCTTCACCAGCTCGCCTGTGTTTTTACCCTTTCTTCCATGAACCGGATGTCGTGGTCACTGTTGACCTGCGGTCTTCCGTTGGAAACAGATTCCAAGCTTACGGACTCGTATTCGGTCATTTCGCATTTTCAAGTCGGGAGTACCGAACGGCCGGAGCAGTGTTCGGTCTGCTGGAGCGTGACTCGGGGTGCACATATATGAACTCGCCCGACTCGGCAAACGTTGGCTGGCGTAAATAATAAAGGCGGCCTCCAAGTATAACTGCCACGACGATATACGAAAACAAAGGGCCGACATTCTATGCTTGTCTTTTTCGCGTGCCACAGTCTCAATAATATGTCAGACATTCTGTTGTAAGGTGGCCTTGGGTGCAACTTCAAAACACGCAATCGCCTTTTTCTTCTTATTATTATTTGCTCAACCGCGTCTTATCTCTAAACGAATCTGTTTCGTATACATCCACGAGCGGCGCAGACTTACTATTTTGCAACTTTGGTTATATCTTGCGGCAAGTTCCAACTTCACGTCGACCCTAACTTCCTGGCGCCTCTGTCAACAGGGCTTATCTTCCGCCGTATTGAAATTGGCACGCTTTGCATGACCTGGCGGCGGGATGGCTCCCGAGGTAGCTAGTAAAAACTTCGACCTCATGGCCAGCAGTCCGAGCGCTAGCCCTTTTTTGTATGCCATCCGACCGACCAGGCCAGCTTGATTCGTAAATCTTAGAGGGCACGCAGTTTGCGAGGGAGGATCCCTTGATGCGAGGACTGCAGAAACGCCCTTTCCTATACCGGTGGTTTTGTACACAGCAAGCCGTCAGATGGCCCACAGCGGTATATATTTGATGCCTACTTTTTTTTTATTAGCTGCGCGAATTTTGTATGCCCTTTGTTCGAAGGTAAATGTTGACGCTTCCGTGTTGTCTTACCCATACATTACTCCCCGGACTTTTTCCTTCGTATTTCCTGTGTTGAGTACACGTATAAGTGTTTGCGCTGCGAGTCTTGATGTGTATACGTGACTACTCAAGATATTGCTTGTGACTTTGAGAGGGCTTTCTGGCAGAATTTATAGATCAGAACGTAAACTGAATGTGGTAAAAAAAAAAAAAAAGTAATTTGAAATTGTAAAAAGTCTGGGCGAGACAAAAAAAAAAAACGTTAATGTTTTTTGTTTGTTTTTTGGGTGTGCCATGTTGTTGAAATGTCAGTTTTTAGTGCATCCTATAAAACTGACATAAACAGTAGAAGATGAAATGTTATGAACTTAGCAGGTAAGCATCCAGACATAAAACAAACGGAAAAAAGAAATCTTGTTTGCTCTAATTCTTGATTAGGACAAGCTTTTTTTTTTCCCTGAATTATACGATATTGTCATAAATATGGGCCATCATTGAAATATTTCTTTGACGCGCCAGATAACTTATGCAAGATTGTGAAGTGGACACAATCAATTGTTTTGTTATACAACCATATTGGCTTCGAGGGCCACAGCAAACAGCGGTGACACGCGCGTTTGTTTCTTCCTTGGTGCTCCCACGGGCCATGTGACTGATTATCTCATATTCGCACAACATTCGAAAGTTGCAGGTGCTCAAACAGAACATAGATAAAGCTAAGAACAGCGAGCTTTGAGCGCAATAATCTATAGCCGTTTTCACCTCAAGAGCCATAGTATAAAAAAAAAAAAAAAGTCCGGCTTCTCGCGGAGCATTACTGATGTCCCCTTTTATGTGGAGAATTAAGATACATGTAGGTGAATTGGTAGATTAGATATATGTTCTTTTATTAAGACGCACACGTCCCAAAAGCCAAAACTATCGCTTTTTCCTCCGGTAACCAAATCTCGTTAGTGGCAAAATAATTGGGGTTGTGTGGATATTGATACAGCGAGTCGTTGGTCAGCCACTTTTAATGTTGCGACGAGTCACTCGCTGTAGATGAGCAATTTAGCCAGTGCAGTACAACTGCTAGCCTGGGGTCTTTAACGTGCACCACGCAGTAGTGATACACGACCGCACGCCGGTACGATGCTCATCCAGATCGAAACGGGCAGGGGTGGGGGATTGAACCCAGGATCCCTGGGTTCAGCTGCGCGAGCTTTCGCTCCACGTGCTCCGAGCTGGTGTGCGCTAGCCCACTCGGCCACCGATGCCCCCCGTTATACTTCGTCTCACCTTAGTATGGACTATTGTTAGCCGCGCGTGCTAAAAGCGCGAGCTAGTTGCTTCGACCGAAGCCTCGGCGGCTGCACGAGCGCTCGTGCAGCGAGTGCTCCAATCAAGGCAGTCAAGGTTAGCCGCTCGCGCTAGCACAGCATTCGCGGTTAGTCCATGCTAAGGTGAGACGAAGTATAGTGGCAAATCAGCGCTTACGTAAATATCCCTCTTCATTTAAAAAAAAAAAAAAAGAAAGAAGTTTTTTTTGTTACGCGTTTTACAGCTCATTATCTTAGCTATAGCACAAGCTAAGGTAATATGAAGAGTATATTTACACAGTCCGCCGCACCGCGAGTGCTAATGCAAGATAGCTTTCGTTTTTTCTATACGCGGCATACCCTGACTCGGGGTATACCGCGTCAGGGTATGCCGCGGTATCCCCTGACCCCATATCGGAATGGTTGCAATTACTTTTGTTTTAATTCTCATCTAACTAGGCAGATTTCTGCTGAATATGTTTACTTTCAAGACAAATGTTACAAAAGTTTCGCGCCGATGTGCAAGGCTGGGTAGAAATCAGGCACGTAGCCAGGATTTTGTTTCGGGGGGGAGGGGGGGAGAGGAGGCCCCCGCAAAATGAAAGATTTCGGGGGGGGGGGGGGGGGCATGCCCCCCCCCCCCCTTGGCTACGTGCCTGGTAGAAATCAACTGCGAGGCTGGGTAGAATTAAACATGAAATAAACTAAAAGAAGTGAACATGCTTAAAACATGCGTGAGACGCGTAGTAGTAGATTGCGTTTTGGGAAGGGGGGTTGGGAAACCGACTGTTCCTGCAGCAAACAGCGGGTGTTTTGTATATATTATGCACGAGCAGCGCTACAACGGTTTAAGATGAATGATGAGCATTAGGCACGCGTGTAGACCTAATCCGTCCCGGACCAGAGAAGCGACTACCAAGAGCCCAACCCGCGTCGCTATTAATAGGCACGTGCGTAACAATGGGCGTAGTTTACGTCTGCTCTCCTAAACATAGTCTCGAAACGACTGGCGTTCGCTAGTCTTGCGTTCTTGGTGAAAGATAAATCTCACGCGGCCTCGCGCGACATGACACACTTGGCTTTCTCGGGTTACCCGACAGCACACGCCCGTATGGCCTGTACATCAGCTTTAGTGCGTGCGACCAACCGCCGCGCCCCTAGCGGGTACATTGAGAACTGTAGACACACGGAGGGAAAACGACAACGTGAATGATTAGTTTGTGCTTCTGACGCGGCGGCGCTCGGCTGACGTATGGCTGGCCGAACTCTGCTGGGTTAGCGCTCGACTGGGGATCGTGCTCGGTCAGTGAGGCAGCGATTAAACGCGGAGTTCCCGGTTGAACGCTGGCGCGGCAACCTAATGCCCGATCTGCGGCACCCCTGCTCTCGAACGAGGAAAGTGACGTAAAAGAATCGGGTCTTTGTGTTGGGTTAACAACGAGCTCTGTGGAAAACAAGCTGCACCGAGCGATAGGTCAATTTCTTCGCCAAAAGTAGATATATATGTAACGGCGTACTCGGGCTTTGCCGTTCTTGCTTCATGTTGTGTCGTCTGGGACTGGGAGTAACAGTGCGAACCAGACGGTTTTTGCCGTTTGCCTCCCTGTGCATAGCAGAACAAAAAGTTTAATTTCTTAGGCCTAATCTTTTTCTTTTTTTTTCTTTCTCTTAAAACATATGCACTCAAAGTTTGAGTTTGATAAATGTACTACCTAAATACACCTTCGTGAAAAGTTCCCATGCCCTTGGTTGGTTGGTTTATTTATGCGATGTTTTTACGCTCGAATAGCCCTCGTGAACACCCTGTGAATATAGAGCATCATCTTTCGTATAGACGCCTTAAACACGCGCCAGATTGAGCCTCCATTGCCGACCTTCTCTCGTCTTACCGAGATGCCGAGCCACTGAACCGTGCGTTCACGACCCTCCACAAAGGCCTATTCTAGGTAGAAGGACACAGTAGCACCTGAAGTGGCAGTAACCTGCGTCCTGCTGTCTTAATGATGAAGCAAAGCGAACGGAACTAGAGCAAATAAAAAAATGGTCTGTTATGGCGGCGCACATGCACAGCTGCCTGCCTGAAAGCGTCTATAGTTAAATCACATCCGAACTTTTAGCTGGGTCAGCGGTCCACGACAACGTTGTCCTCTCTCTCTTTCTCTCAGACCGAGTGTGTGCGAGTATGTCCTGTCCTCGTCCTTTTTGCCGTTCATGTTGCTTTTCTTTATCCCCGTAACCGTTATATTTTTAGCGTTCGAATTGTTCGTGGTCTGCCCAGCCTCCCATCGATCTTTTTAATCCGTACCAAAGAAGCCGCAACCGTCGGATCGTTGTTTCTTAACACCGCAAAATACAAAACTATATAAACGAAAAAAAAATGGTATTCGACTTACACCGGCGCCAGCTTCTCATTTGCATGTTTCGTCGTGTTCTATCCCCCCTGTCAGTTTACGGATCTGCCGGACGAAAAGGCTGCAACTCCCGGTACCCATTAAAAACCATCCATCTACGAACACGCGCTTTCGTGCAGCGGCCTGTTGGCGTTTCTACTACAGTCCATCCAGGAACTGGCAAGTTCCGTGCATGCACACGTATATAGAATAAATAAATAAATAAATAAACTGGCTGCGTGCTGCGCCATTTTCGTGGGAGCGCTTTCGAGAGGCTCCGTCGATTCATTCGAAGCTCGAATCGATCAACGCCGGGATTTTCGCCATTGGGAATGCGGTCGAACCAGACCCACTGCCACGATTGGGCCCGTCTCCCTTCTTTGTCCGCGGGTGTCCGGTTCCCGGTGGTCAGGCTCCCGTTCTCGGTCGACCTCGGACGGCTGGCTGGCTGGCTGGACGGCGCGCGCTCACATTTGTCTCTACTGTATACCTACCTGTCTGCCCTTTAAGTACGACTCCGACACCGTCGGTGCGAATTACACGCGACGCTGGAGTCGGCTGGAATCTGAAAGCCAGCCGCTCCTTTCTTCTTCGAGATGGCGCTCTGGTTTCTTGTGTCTCTCGCGGGGTGCGGCGGAGTCGGCTTCGAGAGATGGCACCTCCGAACTGCCTGTGGTCCGGTTCATCCTAACTTGTTTTCATCTGGGCACACCCTGGAGTAGATCGCCTCTCTGCATCTAGCAAAATATTTAGACGACGCCATTTGAAAGCATTTTTTTTTTACTCGGCATTTTATATTTATTGAAAGAAAAGCAAAATGCGCAGGGTTAATTCATACTTTGCGCAATGTAACCCTCAGGACGGGGTTACACTCTCGTACATTATGCCAACGACGGTGTGCAAACACGAGTCACTACAATATCCGTGGTTCTAATGCCGCGTGCCAAGTTGCACTCATTGTCAGGCAGCATTCGAAGCACAGAACTCGCGGTTGCAGACTGTCTTTTGTATGATGTATAAGCAGTGTGACCATGGGGTTGTCAGTGAAAAACACGGAGCTTTTTGCGTTTGGAACTTGCGCGTGACGTTGAAATCGCGAATAACCGATTTTAAATTCGCATACGAGTATCTCGATTCCCCACGTAAAGGAGAGTGCTCCGCGAAGAGCCGAACTTTTTTTTTGCTACGGTTCTCGCAGTGAAAGCGGCTATGGTCCCTCTAAGCAAGCACACAACCAACAGCTCTTGTCGACCTAATAAAATAAGTTTTGTGGTGAGCCGAGCAATCGTCCGCACTGCCTGTTCGATCATGTTTTTTTTTTTTTGCTGCCCACCGTTTAACCGCGCCAAGAGGTTGCTAGCGAAGTGCATTTGACACGTTTGCGATCACTGTTTGTTATTTGTTCGCCAGCGGGTGGTTACTGTAAAGATTCGTACAACGAATTTTACTCATACAACGAATTTCATTCATACAACGAAAGACACATGTAGCGAAGTTTGTTCATGATTCATAAAACGAATTTGGTTTGCGAAGCAGATCCTTGATTATGTACTCTGACATATCAGGACGACAGCAACTTTGTCTACTTACTGATTTGCTGAGGTGGAGACAGTTGCACAAACATGGCTTGCATGTGTAGCCTCTAGAAATGCCCATGTGTGTGGTACAATTTGTCGACGGACGTTTGTTTTATTCAGCATTCGGTTAGTTAATTTTCATCAATAAGAATAACTAAGTACGCTCATTTTTTACATGCATGCATGCAGGTTCTCCAACATTGTAGATGTTTCTTCCCGAAGAAATACGAGCAACTTAGAGGCCGTGCTCGCAGCCCAATGGCCAAGTTCAAACTTGACCCGAACTAACCTAGCAGTCTACCGATATCAGCGCTCACACAATGTATTATGCTTACTAAGCCATTTCGGCAACTATAGTTGTTCTTTTCCCCATATTTCTCGTAGACCACTACATCCAGTAGTCTAACAGGGTGCACTAACTCACCCAAATTACTTTACAAAAAAAAAAAAAATCCACTAGCATGGCCTTGTTTTGGCGAGGCAGCGCGCGTGAAAGTCTCATAACCATTTTTTTTTTTTCTAAGCTTCGTGAGGACCACGTAGTTTCTCTGCACGACTGAGGGAAAGATAGGCACCGACTTCGACGAAACGCTTCGTGCTGACAAGCCGCACGAGAAGAAGGTACGGCTGCCCTTGACACCATTCCGTTAGTCAACAAGTTCAAGGTGTATGCCCTCTTCGGTCAAATGTTCTATACCCCCGTAGTTTAGGACTGCCGCTGTCTGCAAGAAAATAGACTATGTATACATGTATATCGGCCGGTGCGTTTTTATCCAGCGATGCATCTCAACCGTTTGAGCCGGCCGTCGTCTATAGGCTCCCTTAGGATGAACCGCAACGAACACTACGAAGCATAGCAGCCAATCCAACGCCATGTTCGTGTCATGTGACCTTCCAGAGGGGCGCAGAAAAGCTTGGGGAGCGTAATCACGTGGTACGTTCCTAGTGCTGGTTTGACTGGGGGGTTGCTCGCGGCATCCGCTGCAGCTCATCGTACAAGGCGAAACGCTGCATAGCCGAACTGGATTAGACCTTGATCTCGAGCGGTGATTTAGTTCGGCTTTCTGTTTTCGCGCTCCGTCGTAATGGGGTCAAGAAGATGGACGAACTGGGTCCGGTGCGAGATGCGAGATAGAACCCCCCCCACACTCCTGCTCGATACCATGCTCTGCGGGGTCAAGCGTGCGAACGGATTGTTCTGGGCGATGAAAACGATCTCGGCGGCGGCGGCGGCGGGGTGGATGTCAGTGTTGCGGAATGGGCACCCCCATTCCATTCCAATTCCATTCCGGGGAATTGGAGTTTTCGATAATTCAATTCCTTTCAACTCCTAGGAATGGGGACACTTTGCCCATTCCCACTCCTGGAATGGCTGAATCGTTCCATTCAATTCCTCTAATTCCTGAACGTAAAAAATAGCACCTGACAGCTACTTTGTGTTGCAGGGTTGAGTACAAATACTCGAAAATGTATTTGGAAATATTTGGAGTAGCTAAAATACTGATACTCAAATATATCTGTAAAAATGTATTGCGATAGGTATCGGAAATACATTTTAAAAAGAGGCAAAAAGTCTTTGGAAATACAAATACAGGAATACATTTTAGGGAGGGCAGAAATACAAATACTGATAATGCAATACATTTTTCAAATTTCTTTGAGACGCCAAATGAGATGAGGCTTGAACTTTGAAGTGGAAGTTTTTTACCCAGAAATTACTTTCCCACAAACTTAGCACTTCGCCTTGAATGTAGTGGTTCGGGGCGAAGAGGAGTCTTCAATGGGCTCAAAAAACGTTCGTTCCATCAAGCATTGACCGCGGTCCCTTCCCTGACATACTGTCTGTCTGACGAGTTATGCGAAAAGACTTCGACCTCTAAATAAATTCCATGTCACTCTAAATTGAAACAAATCATCACCACTCTCCTGTTCAATTAACGCGCCCCTGTATACATTGATCACGTGACGTCACGGTGGAATGAACTAGTATTCTTGTATGTGTAGGTGTTGCCTTGAACATGAATCTTTACCCACGCTGCTGTATGAAAAGACAATACGTACTTTCGTTGTAGGTGGCCTCGTTGAAGATCGTGCAGGCAGTTGCATTTGGAATTTTCGAGAATAGTGGACCACCTGAAGCTTCCTGGAGCACATGTCTTATCTTCTTTTACGGACGAAAAATCGATACGGTGGAATCCCTGTTGTGACGGTCCCTCCTGCCGACCCTCCCCTGCCGACCCTCCGCCTCCAACGCATGAATGGCAGTCCTCAAGTTTCACCTAGCATCATCCAAACAGAGACCTCGTGAATTGAGACCTGAGATGGCCGGCACAGGTGCGAGAAATAGCGCGCTCGAGACGAGTCGCCGGGTGTACAAAGTCTGGGTCGGCACAGCGAGGCGAAGTCTGGCCTCCTTCCTGGTTATCGGATCACCAGAGCAGCGGGTGACGTTCACGTCGACTGATGACGTACCCTTGAGCCGTGCAATATTACGGGCGCAGACGCGTTCGGATATGTGTTGAACTTCACTGCGTGAGTCATCCTACTATTTCAAGTCAACCACCGCCAGACTCGTGTTGGAACGGACTGTGATTCAGCTACCCGGCCAGAGGCCAAGCAACACTTACTTTGATTTCCTGTTTCTCAAGGCTCTAACTAATTAGCAGCGGGCATTGGATGCCGGTAAACAATGACTCATGAAATCCCTACCTAGGGACCTGCGGTAGAAGATGCTCCGACTCAACTCCTGGCACGCTACCTGTTTCGAGTCCCGACTCAACATTTCTCAAAAGAGGACAATAATTTGGAAAATCGGAAGGAACCTTGGTCAGCATAGTCACAATGCATCAGCATCCCCTTGACCCTAGTGCCCTCAGAAATAAGCGTTCGGACTTGTATTTTGTTATTCGGGGGGGGGGGGGGGGGGGGGGGGTATTTCTCAAGAAATGTAACGAAATACATTTTATCCTGATCGTATCGCGATAAAAAGAAACATTCCAAATGTATTTCGATACAGGAATACAGATACTGGTGAAAAAAATGTATTGCGATACAGAAATACAGGTACGAAATGCTGAAATACTATCGCATACGAATGTATCGCGATACTGCCCAACCCTGTTGTGCTGCCGGCAGAAGCAGCATAAAGTTGGCATTATCAAACGCATAGACAATTGCAAAAAAATGCTAAATGCCTAAAAAAAAAGCACTGAATTTACTAAGCTCACGGTGCTGGATTGCCTGGGGTGACTCGTAGCATCCGCAGCGGTCCAACGCAAGATGAAACAAAGTATGCAGAGACTAAAGTCAAAGGAAATGAGCGGGAATCAGCTAGCTTCTTGTAACCCTAACCCAGTTGAATGTAAAACATATAACACATAAAACAATAGCATCGGAACAAAGACCAAGTAAAAGGAGGACTTGCACCTAAAAATGCAGTATAAAATAACAAGCGTCGGAGCAAAGCGCAAGAGGAGAAGGGAGAAGTGAATCTCGCTTTGTTTTAATGCCGAAGCAAACCCAGATTTCACACTTCAAAGGAGTGCGCGCGAATGAACATGGAAGGCAGCAGGGTTGACCACCTGCTAAACAACGCTCCTCGAACTATAAGAAAACAATAACTGATAATCTTTTGGCGGCGCGCGAGTCAACGAGTTATCGGAGCTCCGCGAGTTATGAGTCGCCCCCCGCTCCCAGATCTCAATTGGTGCGCGCTCGTGCATTCTCCATGCCGTCGCAAAAAAAAAAAAAAGCAAGACAAGAAGGACGATGAGGAGCCGCGCATGGTGGTTTCTTCCTTTGCGGCTTCCTTTGTCTCTTTTGCTTGGTGCTTGGTTTCTTGTTTCGCTCTCGTGTAACACCAGTGAAGCCCGCCGCCTGCGGCCTGCGCGTCCGTGAAAGCAGTGAAAGGCGCCACTGCCACCCTTCCCCCCCCCCCCCCCCCCCGCTCTTTGCTTTGACGCTTTTTTTTGTATTGCATTTTTTCGCGTATGAGTCTGTTGGGGCTCCACGAGGGCCAGCAGTTTCCCGCTCATTTTATTTCTGAGCAACTGACTCGCTGACTGTCTAGGTTTAACTAAACATAACCCCCCCCCTCAAAAAATAAATAAATAAATAAATAAATGAACAAAAAAAAATAAAGAACTGGGCCCATTCCATTCCCATTCCATTCCGGGCAAAATGCCTCTAATTCCATTCCCATTCCATTCCCCTCAACGTTGCCGCCATTCCATTCCCATTCCATTCCGGGGTCGCGAAAATGTGGAATGATTCCGGAATCATTCCAACTCCGGAGTGGCAACTCCGCAACACTGGTGGATGTATGCTCCGTGGAGGCCGACGTCTGTTTACAAACGGGAGGAGAGCGCGGAGTGCAGGCTCTGTGCACGTGGGCGTGCAGGCATGCGAAGGGGCAGAGCTGTGGCAATTCCAAGCACCGCCGGCCTGAGGGTGTAGTTAATTGGTGTTGTCAGAGCGTTGCCCCTTCCTAGGGTTATTTGGGGCCACCTGGGTAGAGCGGGGTCCTTAGAAGGGTCACCTTCTTTGTCGAGGGTGATTAAAGGGGCTATGCAACAATTTTTTTACTTTGCGCAAATACCGCTTAGAACGGATCCCTGACGTTAATGACCTATGAAACACGCCTTCGTTTTTCACCCGACGCATTAGAAGTCCCAGAAAAAAATTAAAAAACAACGAGCAGCGTTCACGCCCTCAACTCGCAGCCAGAACAAGCGGCCACGTGATCTGGAGCCGATTATATGCCGCCAATGTTGATCATAGCCACGCGCTGGGGTTGGCAAAGCACAGGACACGCGCTGAGTTCCAGACATTGTTATGGCTCGGCTATTGTCGTCGTTGCAGCGATTGGACACGGGCCACTACTCGAATGCTTCTCGAGCTATCAATTATCACGAGCCTAAATCGAGTGCCCACGCAATGCTCGGGTCCAATCTATGAACCGCATTCAAATATCGTCATACGGGTGTACTGCGATCCCCGCGTTACGTCATCGAATTTTGCAAGGGAGAGATTGAATGAAAATGATCGCTTTTGTCCTTGAAATTACACCGCAACAAAGGAGTTTCTTGGCCAGTGGCATTGCATGCGAGTATCCTTGAGTCCCACTAGTGCCAGTAAGCTCGTGTAAAGTGAAAAACATTCCAATTGAATATCGTTGCACAGCTCCTTTAAAGTAAGTTACTTATTTGGACGCTTCTATAACTGCTCTTTTGTTCTGATACGCTACGTACGATAGTTATCTAATGTCTGCTCTGCAGTATAGGAACAACTTACTTAAAAGCTATAAATGCTGAAAGTCGGTGCTGGAACAGCTGGCGGCCATCAACGTCTGAAGAACGCAGGGTAATTACGATAATTGAGGTATCTCGCATCACTGCTCACGAACTCTGCGACTCGGGAGACAAACAACGCGTTCCTTGCAGTGTCCAAGCACCACGGTACTGCATTCTAAAGTTGGATGCTATCAGCGGTACATAACGTGGGCTAACGTCGTGTGCCTTTTTTAAATTTTTTTTATTAACATATATTTTTTTGCTGCGTAGCGCCGAACAAGTTACGAGCAGAAGGTTTGGTGATGGTGGCATTGATTGGACTCAATAGCACAGACGGGATTAGCCTACCCGTCATTGTTGGCACCGTCAGATGTATCGGATATGTCAAAGCGCCGAGTAAGGCAAAGAGATTTTGAAGTAATACGTACATACGTTTTGATACTTTGGCAGCTCGAAGCACCACGACTGTAGGCAAACTACTGGGGCGCGGCAGTGTCAAAATATAAGAGTTTCACAATATTTCCCATCGCCACACTGTACTCGGAAATAAGCTGATAACCCCCCGTCATCTGTTTCCGCACGTCGGAATTACTATCACAAAGTGGGCGTCCCATTTTAGAGCGCAGCGCTTAGGCGCTCGTTCCCGTGTTTCGCGGCGTCGGCGTAACCGCGCGCGTTGCATTATGGGACGTCACAGATCTGTACATCAGTTCGATTCCCCGTTAAATTTAGCGAAGAAACTGAATTGGTGCGTAGGTCTGTGACGTCCCATAAGGCAACACTCTGCATTCGGTTTCCCCGCTAAATCTAGCGATAAAACTGACGTCGCATGACCTCAACACCAATTCAGTTTCCCCGCTAAATTTAGCGGGGAATTGAATTGAGGTCATGTGACGTCAATTTTCTTGCTAAATCTAGCGGAGAAGCTGGGTTTGTTCATGGGTGACGTGACACGGTCATGTGACATCATTTTCCCCGCTAAATGTTCTGGGGAAACTGAATTGGTGTTGAGGTCACGTGGCGTCAATTTTCCAGCTAAATTTAGCTGGGAAACTGTGGGAGGAGAGGAGGTTATGGAGGAGGACGAGGAGGGGAGGATCCTCCGTTCCCTTTCCTCCTCCTCCTGCGTACCCTCCTGTCACGGTATATTGCAAAATCAAAATACCTCAAGAGCTGCGCTCTAATTTCGCATTACAGAGATTTGTTAATATCTTTAAATTTTTTCATTATAATATATTTTTTTTGCATCATTCATCTCTGGCGTTTTGATTGAATGGAATCATCTACTTTTTTCTTCAAGACATGCAACATAGCATGTATTCCACGTTGTTGAACTGCTCTGCATTTTCCATTTCAATGTTTTCTCACCACTCCCCTCTGTATTGCCTCTGGCCCTAAGGGTGAAATAAGTAAATAAAGCTCTGAGAAGTGCACCCACAATCTGGCGGATGCTCATTGCGAAGAAGGAGCCGTGTAACCGAGATTTCGTTTGCTCGTCAAAAGATCCTCAGATTGTCCAAATCAATCCTCAATCCTCCGCTGGGACGTGCCAGACGCCCTTCGTTGTTTTGGCACGGAAAACCTTCAAATTTGGCTTGTGATTGATTTGGCTCTGAGAAGTACTCCGACCGCACGTAGGGTGGGAGCAGCTCTCTTTTTCCCGTAAGCGTTTTCGAAAAACCCCGGGTAGTAAACCAGTAAACAGGCGGAAAAAAAACTCTGACGCCCTCATTGGCCTATTTCAATTTGCAAGCACGTCATAATCGCGCTTTGGAGAAGTTCTACGACAGTCGTCCGATAGTGTACTCACTGTCAGTGATTACTGCGGCACGATTTATGAAGAAAAAAAATGCAAACATATGGTTTTTTTCTTGGTATCATGGTGGTTAAAAGGACCTCAATAACGAACAAACAAAAATAGTTCAAAAATTAAAAAAAGAACAGGCAGTTTTTTTTTCTACTATTATAAAACACTCTCGTCCCCATGCTTTGGTCCCAAATATTGGCAAGCATATAAAATATCACTTGAGCAACGGTTTTTTCTTTCTTTTTTGCCTTTTAAATTGTGAGGTTTTATTGAACATCCAAAATGCGTTCTCGTAAGGTTACTTGTTTCTTTAAGAATTAAAACAGTGGAAAGGACGAGGGACCAGATGAAGAAAGGCGCGGACACAGCGCTGTGTGTGTCAATTTTTTCATCTGGTACCTCGTCCTTTGCACTGGTTAATTCTTCAATATGTCGTACCAACTCGCCCAAGCGTCAACTTTAGCTGTTTTTTCCCCCTCTACCGCCACTGCTGCGTCCCATGCACAAGCTTTTCAAAAAGAAAAAAAAAAGTAAACTAGAATTGTAAAAAAAAAAAAAAATTGAAATTTTTGTTTAGTGTTTTAGTAATCGATTTTCCAATCTTGGGCGGATGTGACGTCACCCGCTTACAAACAGCCGGGTGTTGCGTACTGACACATCAGGCGTTCACCTGCGCGATGACGTTGCTTCGTCGCGGCACGTTTCTGTCTTGCCGAGCGTCGATGTAAGCGTGGGGCAAGGGTAGCTAGCGGCTCTTCCTGCTTTTCTCGCTTTCATAAGTAGTTGCTTTCATCCTCGCATCTTTCTTCCCTCAGCGCGTGCACAAGGGCCTTCGATGAAACAGCCTGCCAAGGTTCTGTTGTCGTGTACCGCTCACGAAAGCGACGTGTCTACACGCATTCAAGGAGAGCGACATCTCCTGCCACCAGGCCTCCCTTTGGGAAGCCTTCCTTTCCTACGTTTGCTCGAGAGGTTAACTAACGAGTCTTGAGGCTCGAGGCTTTATTTCCTCAGTAAAAGCGCCGCTTTGTTTGCGTTTTTTTTTTTCTTTTTTGTTCCTGGTGCGAAACTTGGGCTGTATTCCTCCTGATTTGTCCTCTTGTGATTAGGCTCGAATCCAAAGGCTATTAGACGTGGATCAGTAGAAGCTCTGAGCACGTTATGTCGAAAGCTCTACGCCGCAAAACCTGAGCATCCTGGCTTTCAATCCCCACCCCTGCCCGTTTGAGCTGGATGAGCATCGTACCGGCTTGCGGTCGTGTATCACAACTGCGTGATGCACGTGAGAGATCCCAGGCTAGCAGTCGTACTGCCCTGACTAAATGGATCATCTACGGGGGAGACACCATTACGTCCACTAAGCTGAACTAACTTCCTGCTGTCCAGCGGGATTGAATGAAAACGCTCGCTTTTGTCCTTGAAATTACACCGCAACAAAGGAGTTTGTTGGCCAGTGGCGTTGCGTGCGAGTATCCTTGAGCTCCACTAGTGCCAGTAAGCTCGTGTAAAGTGAAAAAAAAAAACATTCCAAATGAATATCGTTGCACCACCCCTTTTTAAGGGTTTAGCCTCGTGTTCAATATACACTAGCTCGCCTGCACTTTAAACATTTGTTTGTTTAAAATGCGGGTTTTAATTTGGCCCTGTAGCACTCCTACTGCCTGCGCTATCTATTTTCTACGACAGCACGCTTTGCCACATGGTGTATAGCCCGCTGAGCCAAGCATTCAAATCGTAGCAGACGTTTCCTTCCTATAATGTCTTTCCTGCGGTGGGCGCGTGGTCTATTTATAACCGTTCACTTATTTGGGGGGAAAATTGCCTCCCCATTTAGGTTCTGGAAATATGGGCGTGCTCATACCGCTTGACAGGGGGAATTACTTCTGTTGTGTGGCCAGCGAGGCAGGCTTATTCCAACGTCCCGCTATTTCTCACGCCTCCGCAGTTTGACGAGATGTTTCCTTGTCCCTGTTCAACGGTCCCACTCTCCGATTTATCTTCGCCTGCTTGCGCGTCAGGTCATCTGAACCGAATCCTTCGAGAGAAAGTCTTTTTCACTTCCTCGCGTGCATAGTTCTTCGGTTCTTCCTGAGCGAGTGCGTGCTGCTTTGGGCTTTCTTTGTTTTTTTTTTCTCCCATGGCTCTAGTCGATTGTACATTTGTTTGTTAATTTGTTCAGTTTGATTCAAGTTCCTTCGCTCAATACATCTAGCTACGGTTACACCTGCTTCTTCATTTCGTCGAGTGTGTATACACGCTGTCTGTTGCTGGTTATAAAAAAAGAGAAGCACGACAAGCTCCTTTCACAAAGTCTCCCCACCCTTTACACTTAAGCGGAGCGAACGTTGGAGAGGAGGAGATCGAAAAGTGAGGAACTACCAATCATGGTAAGAAGAAAGATGCCACCTTCCTTTTGCAACAGACTATAGATATATTTGGGTCTTCAAGACGGATCTCCTTTACGTTGTGTTGAAGCTTTTTGTTCGGCACATTTGTCAGCGTAAGTTATCAATGACGTGGTGTGTTAACGTTAAGCTGTAACCCTAGGTGGCCGAAAGAAACGCGGCCCTCTGTTATTTTTGTTTTGTTTTAAATTCATCAACTTATAGTGCTGCATTCCACTCTTCTAAAGTCCGGCGCCCCCCAGATTAGTTCACGGTATTTCTTTAGTAGCCTGAATTGTAAAGTTTTAAATTACGTGTTGTAAGTAGTATTTTTGTATAAAGGCTGGTTCACACACTTGCAACGATTGCGTTCGCATGGAACCGAAACGACCGTAACGACAAAAACACCGCAACAACCGTGGCTCATGGATTGCTTCGCGAAGCTACCCCTTGCATCACTTGCCATGCTATGTTCGGCGAACGCTTGTCCTGGTGACTTTGTCGTTACGGTCGTTTCGGTTGCATGCGAACGCAACCAACGCAGATGTGTGAACCAGCCTTAAGTCTGTTTGGAGATGTGCGTACAGCTATATCTACCAATAAATGATTAGCTCCACATTGAATGTTTTTTTTTTTTGTGTGTGTTAAGATTTTTGGCCCTGTATCTTGAAATTGAAAGCTTGGTGTTTAGCGACAAAAGATGCATATAAAAAGAAGAGATTATTTAAACTTTTTTTTGCCACAAATAAATTATATTATAACGAAGGATATAATAAACTTGTTTCAGTCTTAATCTCGAAAAGGGCATAAACAAAGTCTACAACAATGTTCACGAACTTTTGATTTTTCAAGGTTCGCTTTCGAAGCTTTCCTTTTGGCTGCCAATCAGCGCCTTGTTTTTTCGCCATTGTTTTTATCGCTTGACTGTATGAAGTGGAAAGTGGTAGGTCAAACGAGGTCATGGCCCTCGACGGCTAATCACGCGCGCATTTCTCTTGCAGATTCTCCGCCGCCCACTTTTTATTGCGTTTGGTTTCTTCTTTTTCGGATTCATCTTGCGTTCTGGATGGCTCCTCAACGCTTGTTTGACAAATCAACTGTTTTTAGACGAAGCTCTTTACGGAGGACACACTGCTACGAAGATATTTCATGTAGCGCGTGATAATCTTAGAACCGATAATCCACTAAGGGAGCAGGTAGCTAAATGTTTTGCGTTGTTAATTTTTTTTTTCCCCTTTGTGTCTAATTGTCTTTCTGATTTGCATCCGCCAGAACAGTCACTGTTCTGCAGTGCTTTGGCGAGCCTTTTCCTGGGTTTTCTTTTCTTGATGCATTTTTTTTTCTTACGTATTCGTAGTGCACTAGCAAGCTAACGATTTTCCACGGATGTGTTGCTCGACGCTGCACTTGGTTTTTCCCAAATATGCCAGTATGACCGTGCATCGATATTCCTCGGATATTTACCTGGAATAGATTACTTCCATAAATCTCTTCGCACAACACCGCATGCGTTTGTAGTCTGGGGCCCAGTTGGTCACGGAGAAGAGTGGCATATGGTTCCGGTTTCTATCGCCTCGTTGACGAAGAGGTTGTTGCGAGGACCGTACGAAAAAGCGGTATCTGCTGTTGATGTTGTTGTTCTTTCATGGGCGCCTCATAGACGTCCTTAGCGTATAATTTCTTTTCTTGGCCTCTCAGTTAGCTTGAATGCCAGATCAGCGCCAGCCCAAACCACGTGTAGCGTTTCTCTCGATGCATGCCCAACTTTCATCGGGGTCCGATTGACCCCGATTCATCTGGGGTAGTCGCTCGGGGGATACCAGCTGACGTAAAAAGATTGCAGCATTGAACTAGCCCCGATAGGAGAAAAAGTAGTAGCTAGAAGGACGGCAATAAAACCGCACTCCCCTTTGTCGCCGCAGCCCGTGATTTCCCCGCAATGTTCCACAACAAACAGTTGTCCGCCAGCGAACGCTCCAGACTCTCCCCTATCCACCCGAAGCTTTTACTCAGATGCCAACCGTCTAGCCCCACAGACTCGTTTATTACGGACCTTTCTTTATACCTTTCCTTTTACGATTCCGGTTCTTTTCTTTTTTATCTCTGTTTTTACTCCCCGTCTACTAGCAGCGGCGGCACCAGACCTACTGGAAGGTCCAGGAGGTCCCACGAAGAGAAAGTGCCTGTCTCGGGAGGCCCCGACGCCCCCTAGCCGCCGACTCACTTGTCGTGACTGGCCCGCCCCTTGAATGTTTTCAACGAACACCACTGTAGACCATAAAAAAAAAAAAAGCTTGTTCGTGCCCCTCCTCCGTGCTTGATCGTGATCAGCTCTGTCAGCTGGATCTCCGCAAGGACCTCCCGCCGTACTGCCCGCAGCGTACTGCGCAGGGTTGGTTGTGGTCGGTAGGGTTCTGTTGCTGCTGCGGGTTGTAGTTGTACCGGATATATCGTTGAGGAGTGTCCGCGGTAGTCAGTTGGTTGATGGACACTTGGCTAAAGGTGCTCTTAACGTGGGGTATACTGAAAGACCACTTATAGCCAAGGCAAGTTGCGCAGCAGCTTGCCATATATGGCTCTGGTTCTTTATACCTGTTTTCACCTCAAGAAAAAAGTAAGTTTTGCGCATTGTTCCTACGCGGCGCGAAATAGTTCTTACGAGATTCGGTTGTCGGAGGAAAAAGCGATGGTTTTGGCGTTTGGAACGTGTACGTCTTGATAAGATAACATATATCTAATCTAAAATTCACCTACATATGTCTTCATTATCCACATACAGGGGGAAATTAGTAATGTTCCGCGAGGAGCCGGACTTGTTTTACTTCGGTTCTTGAGATGAAACA